>WBMY01015702.1:185733-238266 GCA_013397315.1 Donacobius atricapilla
TCGGTGCCGGCCCCGGGCGGTGCGGTGCTCCCTCGGCGGTGCGGTGCCGGCCCCGGGCGGTGCGGTGCTCCCCCGGCTCGGTGCCGGCCCCGGGCCCTCACCACGCCACTCGCGGGAGTATCCAGCAGCTGAGGGCGCGAGTTGGCTCTCATGACCACGCACAGGGGTGGAAGAGTGCCGTGATTTGAGATCAAAGTACAGAACTTTGGCTGCTGGCTCTTAAATGATACAAAACAAAACATTTCCTCGCCTTCCGTGGAAATACATATATAGTTCCATAGAAAGGAGGACTTCTCTAATTCTTTTTCCCTGCTGGAGATGGAGATAAATCTTGACTTTAGAAATCTCGAAGAACTGTAATCATACATCATTTCTAATTTCTTGTATTGCAGGTTGAAGCAAGTCACTGCTACAGATGTGTGACCTGTGCTGTTGCATGGCTGTGTCTTAACTGAAGACATCTTCATTTCGATGTCCCCTTCTGAATGTGGTAGGATATAGCTAGGGAAATAATTGATCATGCCTCACCTCCTGAGATAGGTAAACAGAATGCAATATATTTTAAGCTATTTGGCCGTTTTGGTGTTGTTTTTGGGGTTTTTTTATGCAGTCACAAAAATAAGTGTCTTGTTTTCTGAGTTTTGACTTTTGCAGAGAAAAATAATTTATCCTGTTGTACTGGCAAGAATTCTGCCCTTTGGTGTACATAACGCTTAGATGTTAAGTGTTGGTTTGCTTCTTCAAGCAGTTCAGGATTTAGGTAGTTCATACATGTTATCACTGTGCAGAATGTCTCCTAAATAATGGTCACAGATGAAAATTTATTCTAATTTCACATTAGATTACATGGATTTTTAAATTGCCTTGAAAATACAGGGAACCTTACTGTCATGGGAATGTGGTATAAGTAGTAGTGAAAACACTGTCACGAATTCTTTGTCGTGTGCACTACTGCAAATGAAAGAGAAGGGCAGCTTTGAGTCCTTTCCAAAAAGGTACAGAGTCTGTCAGCACAAATACTGATAATTGTAATTTAGGGATTAGGGGCGTGGGCTTGCTTGGGGCAGCTGGTAACTGATGCTGTAGTTGGTGCTGATTGCAGTGCAAGACTGGGGACTTGAGTTTCATCTATTTATTTTCTTTTGAATTGCAAGTTCAGTTGACTCCTAGTTGTTTAAATGTAATGACTGTATTGCATAACTGGATTGATCAGATCTGACCAATTTTTTCCGAGCTATGAGTCAAGTGTTGTTTTTGGTGATGATCTTGAGGCCATACACAGTGCTTGCTGGAGTCATGCAACTCCTCAGGTAAAGAAAGTAGCCTATACTGTCTCCTTGGAAGATACTCAAAGTCATTTCCACTAGCTGGAATTGGGTGCATCTGCAAGTTTGTATAAATCTGGATTAGGGATTAAAGAAGTTTTACGGAGATTGATATTTTAAGTTTTTGAAACACAGTTATGTAAAAGCAGTGACCTGCACATCTTGGAAGTTGTACCTGAAATGGGAAAGAATGCATTTTACTGCAGAGTTAATGCAAATCTTGTCTAAGAAAGCAAATCACACTCTTAAAAATTGTTCAGGGTCTTAATACATTGGTATAGAGAAAGTGAGCTCATGGATTAAATGCTGTATAGAAAGTAATGTAAATGTTGGAGACAATACTGAGAAGTGTACATTTTTCTTTTTTCTTAACAGCTACGCAGAAGGAATATTCTAGAAAAGTGAAGTTGGAAGATCTCTGATTAAAAGAAGCGTAAACATGTTGTGCTGGGGCAATGCATCTTTTGGACAGCTTGGATTGGGTGGAATTGATGAAGAGATTGTTTTAGAGCCCAGAAAAAGTGACTTTTTCCTGAATAAAAGGGTCAGAGATGTAGGATGTGGACTGAGACATACTGTTTTTGTCCTGGATGATGGGACTGTTTATACATGTGGATGCAATGATCTAGGACAACTCGGGCATGAAAAAGCCAGGAAAAGACCCGGTAAGTTTAGAAGTGATGAATTGTGGAGATTCTGTGTGGTGGTGTGTGTGGCTTTCGTTTATTGTGCTTCATTGAGCCCAGGATTGTCTGTGCATGTGGCACATTCTTGCACAGCACTTCTTCCAAGCAGGGACGTATTTTTAACTGGAAAAGCATTGCTTTGCTGGGATGGGTTCTTGTGACAGTTGGAAACAAACAGCTATGGAACATGGCAGTTGCGCTGTATTTTTTACACGCTCTGCAGCTGGACACTGCCACTATTTTTTATTTCAAGCATGGCCATAGGAGACTCAGTGACTGTTTTTAATCTCAAGGAGAGCTGACCTGCTGCAGTACCTGGGGTAGTATTGTACTTCATGTATGGATTAGGCTGTTGGAATATGGTGGAAATGAGTATTTGGCATGGCATAGCACAGCGGAGAAACATGCAGCACGTTTTTAGTTGTTTAATACATGATGTACAGCAGGTCTGATTAAAGCAATGTTCTCTTTTTTTAAGAACTAAAAATAAAACATTTGATAAAGGACTTATCAGCATATGCAGCACTACGGGGAGAAGATTTGGAAAAGCCTAAAGGATGCTGTGTAACACTTCTTTGAGCTTTTTTCCTTCCCACCTCTGTTCTGTGTGTGTTTCTGCTCCCTCCTAGTGCAGTTCTGGAGCAGAAGTGGGTAAACATCTCGCAGGGACTGCAGCGGAGTGTGCACATGGGCTCCCTTTAGAGCTTGCATGTGAGTCATAGCTGGTGCTGAGAGCCAGGGAGCAGTGCTGCTCACTCTGCTTACAGCACTACGTAACAAACTGGAAAGGCTTACTGAGACTTCATTCTAATCACTCCTAGAGCACTTTTACAACTTGCTTGGCTCAATATTTGCCACAAATTTTTCAAATGGAAATGTGGTGTCATGAGGTATTTTAGTAGTTTTCCTTTACAGAGAGTTTCAGTTTCGGTGCCAGTTAGATTTTGGTTGGTTGGTTGGTTTTGGTTTTTTGTTTTGTTTTCTTTTTGAGATGTTACTTTAAAAACAAATGTGGACTTCTATTGGGAAGCAGTGTGTGGATATTAAAACTGATAAACTTTAATCCTGTGCAAACATCTGCTTCGTGACCATGAAGAGAAACCCAGTGTGCCAAACTTAGTCTACTTGTTGCCCACTTTGAAAATTATGCTGAATTGTCTTTTAAATCCAAAGGTTACAATGAAAATATCTAACTTTTAATTTGCATGACCTTTCATATGCAGTGGACCTGCTATAATTTTTTTTAACAAACTCAGACACATGAGGATTGCAATGTCCTCCCTAATTTTCCTTTCACCCAGAGGCTACTGATAATACTGCTGAGTGTTGTATGAAGTCAGAACATTGGGATAGCTTCAGTTGCACAGTCCAAAGAGGCTTGGTATCTTTACAGATGGGTGGATGCTCTCTTTTGAATGTGTTTCTGCTAACTGAAGATAATTTTGTTGCTGACTGTGTGTCTTTGCTACCTTCTTGTCCTCACTGCCTTTGCTCTTTCCTCCTTCTAGAGCTCTACTTGCCATAGGGACTGCATGACTGTTCCTTAATCCATTTTAGGCAGTCAGGCAGGCTGGTTCAGCAGCTGGGGGAGATTGCCTGAGCTAATCTGCCTGCTGGTGCCCGAGTTGGAGAGTGCTTCCATGACCTCTCCCACTGCCAGAGCTGTGGGAGGCTCTGATGGGTGAATTGGGGTGGTAACCTCTTTAGGCAGACCAGCTGGATGTAATAAAAAGAACTTATATCTGCTGCCTGTGTTAGTTTATTTTGGAAGCTGAGTGCCTGTCATGCTGCAGATAATGTGAGCTACTGTTTTGAAGTTGACTTGGGCTGTGCTTAGGGTGCCCGTAACATTGATGAGACACAGGCTTTTTCAGTGGTGTGCCATTCTTAGGCTGGAATAGAATAATTTGTGTTTGAAAACTTGCAGTAAAATGTTCAAGCTATCCCTTATTTAAGGGAGCTATTCAAAAGTCCAGCCCTGATGATATTTCTCCCCTTTACCTTTTGCTGAAATGGAAATTATAGACTTGTGATCACAAATCATAAGCCCAAAACCAAGCTTTGAGTGTTTCCAAATGCATTGGTGCAGGCTACTGGAAAAAAATCACAGATATTATAGTGTGTGCTTTTCAGAGGCATGCACTGTATGTCTAGAAAAATTACTCTTTAGGGTCTGTTTCCACAGTATTTTGCATTATAAAGACTACATTGTGTAGCTCATTGCAAAATCAGTAGCTTTAGTCTGTGATTTGCCGTGCCTTGTTTTGCAGGCTCTTTCTTAATCATGAATAGGTGAATTTAATTTGCTGTGGTGGAGTGTTTTCCTCTTACATAATGTCTCCACGTGTAGTCATTTGACAATAATCTATTTGACCTTACTGTTAATTGAGTTTCTGCGCTCATTTTCAGGTGGCAAGATTAGAAGGAACTGTTACAATCAAGCTGCAGGTTTCGTGCGTTTCTGTGTATTGCTCCAGAAACAGTCATTATTTGGTTATTTTGGGGTGTCAGGTTTAACTTGCTTCTCCTAGAATCCCATGTTTATAATTTTGAATGAAGGGTGTTTCAGCAGAATTTATGGGCTTAGTTGAATGTCACGCCAGTTGATGTTTTAGTACTGTGTAAACTGCTTGGAACAAGCCTAGCTTGTCAGTAGCTTTTTTTTTTTTTAACCAACTCATTTTATTTATTTCTTTTTTTAGAGCATGTTGGTGCGCTGGATGCCCAAAATATTGTAGCTGTGTCATGTGGAGAAGCCCACACTCTTGCATTAAATGACAAAGGTCAGGTATATGCTTGGGGTCTGGCTACTGATGGACAGCTTGGCTTGCCAGGAACAGAGGAATGCGTCAGAGTGCCCAGGTTAAAAATAGTACATAATAAGTTGCCTTTTTTTTAAATAATGTGCTTAAATCACATTGGTTAAGCTTCTCTGCTGTTACAGGTAAAGCCATATAAATATAGAAAATGTATATTAGCTATGATAATTGAATGGTGTGTGTAGACAGTTTCCTTTCTCAAAAAGGCGTCTTATGTGAGAAATGTGTTACAGATGTGCTTGGTTTGGTTTGTTGCTTTTTGGGGTGTTTTTGTTTGTTGATTTTTAAATAATCCTCCATTAACAATGAGACTTACATTGGAAAAGTAGGATGGGTATTTTAAGAGTATGAATGCCATTTAAGAGAAGTTAAAGAGAATTAGGGTGTGTTAAACTTCCAATTTGAGGAAGGTACGTTTGCTGTCTGATCTTTGTACTTCAGTTTTCACCCCAAAGCTTTCCAGCTGTGATTGAATGGTACACCTTCTAGTTAAAAGAATGCATCTTGGCCAGGGTCATGGGCTTGTTTTCAGAATGCCATAAGCATTCCGGCTACCTGAAGTCCACACACGAAAGTAACAGTTCCTTGGAACCTTAGTAATTCATGACTGTAATATTAAAAATGTTCTATTGGCATGAAATTTCAAAGCCCACAGGCCCTTTAGAAACTTTTTCTCATCCAAAGTTGAAAGCATTATTAGTTTTAGTGCACATGTGGGTGTATTTGCAACTACTTTATAATACTGTGCAATATGTATTAGCTCTGGGAACTGGAAAGTAAGAATGGATTTCTTCTTGTATTCTATATTCATTCCTCCATTCAGCCGTGTGAGATTGCCTTCCCAGCACATGAACCTCCCTAATTCTTCATTATGGACTTCTACAGACTTTATCTATTTGAAAATAAGACAGAACCTGACCTTAAAAGGTTTAGAAAAGAAGCAGTTTTGACTTCAAGTTTTACTAAATGGCATCTAATTAAAGTTGGGATGTTTAATATACTTCAGTGAAAAGGATTCACATTTCCTGTATATTACCCTTTATTTCACACCATGATCTGGTAGCTTAATTCTTTCTCTGTTTTCTTACCCCAATAGAAATATTAAAAGCTTATCAGAAATCCAGATTGTTCAAGTTGCTTGTGGTTATTATCACTCTCTAGCACTCTCAAAAGGTAAGCCAGATTCTCCTGGAGTTTTGTGTAATTTCTTACCAGGGAGTTCAAAAGTTTTCAGCATTTATTTTATCTTTTTTTTTTTAAAGGAAATGTGTTTTTTAAACATGCTACCACTTAGCACAGATGGGATTTTAGGTTGGTAGGGGCTGTGTAATTTAACGATGGAAGCTTGAATTTGAAAAAGAAATGTGCAAATTGATGCTGAGTTGTGCTTTTATTTCTTCAAGGGGTGTGTGTGTTGTTTTTTTTAATTTTATCATCTGGCTTTCATGTAACTTCCTTTTTATTTTATTTCTTTTTCTTGGTCCCAAATCTTTCTCATCCTGCTGGCACGCTGCTCTGTCCCTGGTCTGTTTTAACCTGTAACCTCAAGTTACTGAGGCTTGCAGGAGTGACTTCCTTGTGGGCTTTATAATGGCAAAGCCTCTCTTTTTGGTGCTTCCATAGTTAAAATGCCCTGTCACATACAAGCCACCTTTTGAAAGTTTAAATACCTGCCATCAAATTTCTGCTGGGGCTGTGAGCACATACTTAATTGGCCTCACCTGCACTGCATGTCTGGTTGGTGCAGCTCTCCAGAAAAAAAAATGAATTTAAATTTTTGTTGCTTACCTCATCAAGAGATAGGAGAGTTGTGGGCAGAACTTCCCCTCGGAAGAAGTGGCTGCTGAAAAGGGTTAATGGGAACTTACCAGCTCAAAACAAAATTCCAAAAAGATTGTAGTTTGTCACTGTTTCTTTACAATGTGTGTTTAAAATATGAACCAAATAACAGTGAGGAGGCAGGTGTTCATTGTATGATGAATGATTCTTTTTCTTTAAATACAGTAGTTTTGAACATGAGGTTTCCTCATATTGAGCATTTCCTGTGTCATTATGTATTCCCAGGTGTAATTATCATCATAACCCAAAGAAAAGCCTTTGATTTCAGGGCAGGCAGGCAGGGCTTTATGAGTAACCCTTTGCCTGAGTTAAGATGTGCAGTAGAAAGGCGAGAGTCGCGGAGTTGTGGTGTTAAGTGTTCTGTTGGTCAAAGGTGCCAGAATGTCACAGGAATTTGTGATTCAAAATTCACTCAGTGTTATACATAGTTACAATCTTCAAGTACAGCATCACTATTTTGTTGCCAGTTTGTGGATTTGCACATCCCTTTCTGTTGTCGACATGCGCTGCAAGGTTTTCTGGGTTTAGTTATTGATACAAATAAATAAAATCTGAGAGACCAGAACTCCAGGGCATGGGTTTCATTGTTTCCCCATCTTGATAAAACCGTTACTGAAAAGGTGGAGATGGGAGAGACATAGGAAGCGTTTTGAAGGTAATGTTGCTCTTGAAAACGTATGGTGTCAGCAAAGGTAAAATATTTTGTGTTTGGATGTTAATCTTCAGGATAGTAAATACCTTGGGAAAACATTGTTTGTTTATTTTAGAAGCAGTCTTAACACGAATAGGTCTTTGACTGTCATTCTTCAAAATGATTTTTTCTTTGTAAGGTATCAAATGACATTATAAACCTTGCGCTTCATAGATCATATAATGAAGAAAGTATTTAAAAATATACATCTCTGAAATTGCGTGTGGAAATTTAAATATCTTACCTTAGAAAACCTTAAATGAGACTTTCGATTGGAAATCAGAACATTTTCCGTGTCCAGGGTGCAGCTTTAGCAGATCGCTGCATAAACATCTGTGCAGTAGTGGAACTTCCCATGGAGCAGTGTCTTGCTTTGTAATAACCAAACTCAGTTGATCTGGCACTGTTGAAACAGGAATTTTAAGAGTGGTTTTGAGAGGTTTGAATGTGATTTAAATATTTCCAGTCTGATTAAATGCTTGAGTTGAATGCCTGCAAATTACACAAGAGTGCTTAGCTTCAGAGGTCAGTAATTTGTATGCATTTTCAAACTCAAAAATATTTGAAGAGTAACAGTCTAACTTTTAGCTTTTCTTACAGTGGATAAACATTGTCTTATTAAACTATATTAATTGTATTTCTTGGTTGTTTATTTTTTTCTTCAAACAGGAAGTGAAGTGTTTTCCTGGGGACAAAACAAATATGGCCAGCTGGGCTTAGGTTATGAGTATAAAAAACAAACCTCACCACAAATGATTAAATCTCTGCTGGGAATCCCTTTTGCACAGATTGCAGCAGGAGGAGCTCATAGTTTTGTACTAACTCTTTCTGGAGCCATCTTTGGATGGGGACGCAACAAATTTGGGCAGCTGGGTCTTAATGATGATAATGGTAAGTAAGCATTGCTTCAGGAGAGTTTGATGCTGATGGGTTTGGGTTGTGCACCCAAAGAGAGCAGTGTTCCTGGGAAAGGGGCAGACAGAACAAACCTTGTTCAGTATTGTCGGAGTGTGCCCGTGCCACATGCGATTGCATGAAGACGACACAGGGGTTTTCCTCAGCTCTTCTCTAGTGGGAATGCTGACAGTGTTATGTTGAAATTCTTGCCTGCTTCACTTGTATTCTTTCCCTGTTCTACCTCTTCCTGTGACTTCATGGGATTGAGTTAAAATAGTGTGCAGTAGTTACAGTTCGAACTGAATTTTATGTGGATGAAATTGCTTGGCAAAAGCAGTCATCTGTCAAAACTAATTGGTTGTTCTTAGTAGTCACGTTTAAGCTGTCTTCATCTTTTACTGCCATTTACTTTCATATTCCTTTCTCAAGGCATTTTTGATAATCATTCACAATCTATGGCTAACCATTTCCAAAATTTCCTCAGGTGGAAATGATGGATGACACTCAATGATTTTTAGCAAGTGGTTAGATTAGACAAAAAATCATTTCTTTGTTGGTTGTATTGTGTTACATGCACAGTCTCTGCTCACAAGGGTCCAGGATGGCAGTGTTTGCTGTCAGGGTCCTGTAATACACAGTTTAGTAATTGATAATCTATAGGTGTTTTCATGAGTTTAGATTTTCTTACTGAGTCATTATTGTCAACACCATTTAAAATAGGAAAAATGGGTTGTAAATAAAATGCCCATCTGAATACTTTAAAAATTGTCACATTCATGTAATAAAAAAATTACAATTATTTTTCAGAAATCATGGGAGATTTGCTTCTACATGTTCTTTGGAATGTGTGTAACCCCAGATGTTTATGTAGCATCACTTCTCAATAAAATCTCTTTTAAATGTCTTCATAGGGTTTCTTGCAGACATGTTAGCATGCCTGACAGGTTTGAAGACATTAGCACTAACATTTTAAAAAACTGCCTTTGTGCAAACTTGACTTGTCCTAGCCATGGAGGGAAGTTAGGTTTGCTTCCTGTTTGGTCAATGCTCCATTCTGTTATGCAATTAGTAACATTAAACTATGTGTATAAGTATACTTTCCAAGAAGCCAAACTGATACTGATGCCAAGATGATTTTTTGCCTTTTCTTTTATATACCTTTTACATACCTTATATGTATCCTCAGTACTCTTAGCATGCATACTTGTAATTCCTTAGGCCTGATAAGTTATCATGGTCCTGGTATTCTGTTAGGCCAGGAGACCAGACATCCTGGAGGCTGGAAAAGCCTACACTAAAGTGGGAAACCAGGGAACATATAGAACATACCCTGAAAACTAGAGATTTGGCCCATCCAGGAGGGAATTCCTGGGATGGGAGGATGTCACCCTATTCATTCAAGCCTTTCATTGGACCATCTTTGTTAGATATGCTAATTTGTAAGGTCTATAAGCTGTATACGCGGTCTGTCGTGTGTGTGCACTGCGGCACGTTCCACCTTGGGAAAGTGGTGCACCATAAGATTCCTCATTAAATACTGAGGTAAAACCTTTTATCCCTTAACTGTGTCTGGCTCCTAATTTTTAGGACCAAGGAAAAGGCATCAATACCAACTTACAGCAACATTTTAAAAGCATGAAACACATAAACAATTCAAAACAACGACTATTTACTTTCTTTTCTCATGGGCAGTGCCAGGTCTAATGTAATGTTCCATATTTAGTGGGCTATGTATTTACTTTTGATCTTGTGCTAGTGAAAATGAGAGCATGGGCTACAAACCTTTTCAGTGTAGCAGTCCCTGTTTTTTTCTGTAGCAACACTTCTATCTCCAAGATCCATAAACTCAGTCAGTGTGATTGCATTATACTGACAAATTTAAAGTACTTACTTGACTAGAACCAAATTGGAGTAAGTGAGCAAAACTATTTGGGTTTTGATTTATATCATCAAAATAAGAGATCTGTCTTCGTTAAACCTTTCAGACAGGTATGTTCCTACACTGCTGAAGTCCCTGAGAAGTCAGAAGGTTGTTCATATATGTTGTGGAGAAGATCATACTGCTGCCCTTACGAAGGTACAGAACTTAAAGCTATGTGTTTATGCTCCAATTTTTTTGATGTTTCCATGAGAAGATGCTACCTGAACAGGAAATAATAAACTAAATTCTGAATAAAATTTCTTCTAAATTTAATGGGATTAAGTTGAGGAAAGATTGCAAAAATGGTTAAATATTTGAAAAAAATTACCAAACACAAGAAATCTTGCCTTCTAAATGCTCATTTTCCTTTTTCATGCATAGAAGTTAACTTCAAACTTGCTTTAAAGCTGATGGCCTGGGTTGAGATACTGTTTGTAGAGATTGTCACCCATGTGTGTGGCTCCGTTGTCCCCTGCAGAGGCAGGGGCTGATAACACCTTCTGTAGGCAGTACTGTGTGTATGTGTGAGCATTCTCCAAGTCCTTCTGAAGTCCAGAAAAACCCGGCACTGTTTGCTATCCTGACTCAGTGACTGAGGCTGTTGGGTTTTCTCAGTGGATGCTGCAATGTTGGTGATGGTTTCCAGCTGAGGGCCTGGCTGATGCAGAGTAGAGTTGAAAGAAACAGATTCCCAATTTCAAAGCATCTGAAAATGGCAAGTTTCAGAGTTGTTGTGAGGTAAGGTGTGTAACTTCTGAAAACGTTTCTGGTTTAAACATTGAAGGTGTTGGTTAATTTCTTAATTAAACAAAAACACTTAATTACTTGCCTTTCAACAATGTTGAAATTTTTGGTTTCTTATGCTTTCAAATATGGAGGCTGTTTCATACTGTGTCATACTGGGCAGCTTCCTGTTTGCTAATCACTTCGAAATTTGTACAGTTTCAAAGCCAAAGTATACTTTCTAATAGTGTGAGCTTGTAGATGAGTGAAGTTTATCAAGAAAACTGGAAAAGAGGGAAAATGGGGATTAGGATCTATAAATGGCACAAGTTAATTGCCATACAAGTTTAATTGTAGGACAATAAGGAAATCAGACATGTGTCATTTGACACAAGTAAGGTAATAGTTCATAGCTGTGCCATGTTTTCATAACTCCAATTAACTTGTGACTCTTCCTTTATGAGGACCCTGTTGTGCCCTGTATATTTTCTGTCCTTTCCCTGCAATGCCAAGATCATCAGGAAAGATTTAGTAAACCCCTGTTTTTGTGAAGTTTCTTGTTCTGAGATATATGATCATCTTAATGTAAAAAATCTATTTGTTTAGGAAGGTGGGGTTTTTACATTTGGAGCTGGAGGCTATGGTCAGTTGGGTCATAACTCTACCAGCCATGAGATAAATCCAAGGAAAGTTTTTGAGCTTATGGGAAGCGTCGTCACACAAATCACCTGTGGCAGGTAAGGTCTATTCTGTGCTAACCCAATGAACCTTACAGATAACTTGTTTTATATAAAACTTTATATTTAGTGCAGTAGGAAGTGGGGGTTTTCTTGTGCTTTGTGGTCATGGAAGACAAAATGACCCCTAACAAAAAAAATTTAGTGATGTTTTGGGGATTCTAAAAGCATTCATAGAAGAGCTAAAGGAAGTTGTATATTTGCGAGGCTGTGATTTGCTAAACTGGCAGTGTGAGCAATAGTATGAAGTGTGAAAGTATTTGTGGCTGTCTCTTCATTTCCTGTTGAAGAGCAAGTGTGTTTGGGAAAGTACAAAACAGTTTACACAAATTCCACAAATTCTTCACAGGCCTGTGATGGGAGAGTTGAGCAGGATGGGAAGGGGAAGGAGATGCAGGCAGTGTCTAGACATTCATTTCTGATATGCTCTAAGGGTCAGACAGGGGCTGAGCGCTGGCAGCTCCATTCTGGGAACCTTTCCATAAAAAAGGAGGATTGTGTATTGGAGTATAAATGGAATGTTGCCAGTGGCAGGGCATTGCAGGAGAGCAGTGGAGTGTTGGGTATGGCAGGACCTTTAACACACAATTCCCGGCCAGGCCTGCACCAAGCGTGTTCCAGTGCTCAGGTTTGTGTTACTGCATTCTCTTTGCCCTAGGCAGCACACCACTGCGTTAGTCCCTTCTTCTGGAAGGATTTACTCTTTCGGGCTCGGAGGCAATGGGCAGTTAGGTACAGGGACCACCAGTAACAGGAAAAGTCCCTTCACAGTGAAAGGAAGCTGGATTCCCTACAGTACCCAGTGCCCGATGAGCACAGGTAAGCACCAGCTGATCTTTTTCCTTCTTGGTTGCCTGTTCCTTTATAAGATTTAAACTAAATGTGGGCTGTCATCATTTTTTCCAAACAGTTTGATTCCACTGTGCTCTGTGTTCCTGCTCTAGGAGTTACATGCCTGTGCTGGTGGGTGAGGGCCTCTGGTAGCATTGGAGCTAGAACTTACCTCAGGGAAAGATGGTCTTAACTATTGTATCAGTGAGGTTTTACCACAAAGGAACCTTTTTGTAACCGAGTGTTGATTGCAGCATCTTAATCATTTTCAATTTCCCATTTTCACAGTGGCATGTTTTTTTATTCCTCTTGCAGACAGTGAGGAGTGCTACTGTGTAAAGAGAATTTTCTCTGGTGGGGACCAAAGTTTTGCACACTACTTTTATCCACAGGTAACAAATTAAGGTTAATTTGGTTCCAAAGCTTGTGAAAGTTAGATTTTAGGGTTTTTGCTGCATTTGAAAGGATTTTTGATGTTGAAGGTGCATGTGACTATACTGTGAAGTTTGTTAGAGCAGTGTGGAAGCAAAAGGCACTAAGTCGGTAGCAGCTGGAGGACTTGGATCCAGTTTTAGCTGTCAGGAAGCTCTTGGGACTTTTTGGCATAAACTTTTTTCTTGATGAATGAATGCCCTTCTTTTCATATCGAAAGGGAAGAATTGATTGAATATTTGAGCTCTTTGCTCCTTTCCCAGTCCTCCTCATTGCTCCTGACAGCAGCAGCTTTGGTGTCTTCTGCTCTGTAGCCATTTTGAAGTACCCCAGTGGTAAGGAAACAAATGGAGCTTTTTGCTAAAAATTACTGGTAATGACATAGTTTGTTCTGTCAGTTTTATCATCGTCGAAAAGCTTAAGTTTTAAAGTAAAAAGGATTGATCTGTTTAAATTCTAGTACATTAAAGAGTCTAGAAGGACTTAACAGTAAAAATGGCAATGTGGAAGGATGATGGAAAGGAAATGCTGTTGGAGGGTGAGTTGGGAGAAAAAATAAAAACAAGACAAAGATTCATGGGACTGTTTCTAGTACAGCTCAGCAGATAATAGACCATGGGGATTGATGAAGCATCAAGAGTTGAGTGTGTAGGGTGAAAACCAATTTGGGCACAAGGGAAAATGATTTTAGTGGGGAAGCATGTTTATGAAGAAAAACGGAGTACATGTCAGACTTGCAGCAGTGCTTTGTGCTCAGAGCCTGTTCTGTTTGTACGGAATCAGCAGTTTTTCTAGGATTGACTTGTTGGATTCTTTTTCTGAATTCTGATAGAGTTTTAACCGTTGCTGTATTTGAGAGAAAATTGCTTAGCAGGTGTAAAGTGGAAAATTGCTTATAGCAGAAACTCAAAACTTGTCTATTAAAACTTCCTTAAAAAACTTTATGTGCAATTTTTCCAATTACTGGAGTACTTTCTGTCTGACTAATTGAGGTGAACTTGAGACTGTATGAATGCAGTTATTGTGGCTTGTTCTGTACAAAAAGTACTAGCAATAGATGAACTTTGATGCTGCAGAAGTATTCCTTTTAGTACAATTTAGTTTGGTAATTTGTGTTGAATTCTTCCAAAGTTCTGTGTGTGTTGTACCCCTGGGGGTAGTGTGACTCTGCCAGTTAAGGGCACCCGGCCAAAATCAGTTTTCTCAAGTCAGTTTTTGGGCAGCTCAGTTCCCTGAGTTGTTTTCTTTGGCTGGACAGAAGGGAAATGGCAACAGTGGTCCTTGTCCTGGTGCTGTAGGGTGGGATCAGATGTGCTGATTTTTGGCAGCAGGTAGTCATTGTCACACTGAGTCAGCTCAGCGTTGTCAGATGGCACCCTCAGGAGGAATGTTTTCTCTTGATAGTTTTATCTCATTTTTGGTGCTATTTGCTATCTCTTTTTGAACCAATGTTCCTACTGAAAACAATGATCTTGCTTCTCCTCCTCTTTACTGGTACAGCTCTTAGTGGAATTCATTTAATATGAGCAGCACTTGCAAATGCAGCTGCTCTGATGATGCAGGGCATGTTCACAGAAGCATGGTTCATTCTCAGAGGAGCCTGATGGCAGTGGGGTGGAAGAACATCTGTCTGAAAAATTGAATGGCTCCTTTTCTGTGTGCTCACAGCTTGGCAGGGAGCTAAGTGGCTCCTGGTGGCTGGAGAGGAGATGCTTGCTGCTCACATCTAAAAGCTTGGTTACTGTTCATCACAGAGACTAGTAATGTTTAAGGAGTTGGCCATTAAGCAAGGGGTGTGAATTAACACCTAATTGAGATGGTTTTAGTGTGTACAGGGAATGCAGAACTGTTAAACAGAGTATTTCACAGCAGTAGTCTGGGTAGGTGAATTGTCAGCTAAGGCAGCTCAACCAGAGGGCTGATCTTTTCTGGAAATTAATTTGGTGTGCCTGATTCTTTATGCTTTCTTTAAAATTTATTTAGAACATGGTGCCGCCAGATGATTTTAGGTATCCTGACCTTTTGAAGCAGATCTGGACTGTGAATGAAACGTTTATTCAAAGACTGCTGAGTTTCCCATCTGGAAGACTTCCTGTAGAGATAGCTAAGTAAGTGATGTAAGGGAAAGAAGTAGTCTTTGAGTCTGCTTCTGAATTGAGCATTAGTGGGGCTTTGGGTGTATGCAGCAGAGCTATTTTTAATTACTGATTTTATGACGTGCAGAGCTCTTGCTGTGCTTTCATTGTCATGCTTGTTGAGTAGTTTAGATCCTTGAGACTGTGTCATCTCTGCTCCAGTTTAGATGACTATACAAGATGAAATTAAGTATGTAATTGCACATTGAAAAAAAGCAATACATGTAAAGGAATATGAGAACAACTCAAAGATTATTGCTTCTATTTTAATAAAAGAGTATGCAAAGCAATGAAATTGCAAGATTGGCTATGATTTGAGCTGTCTTAAATGTTGAGTCCTGAGTGGAGGTTTTATCTAGTATTGTTTAGTCACATTTGAGTCACAGTCCCATCCTTTGTGCAATGTAATTTATTAGGGATTAAATACAGGCTTTTTTATTGCAAGCACTGATTTTTAAAAGGAAAACCGAATGTAATGTTTCATGTGACCAATTTCAGTGAAATTGATGGAACGTTCTCCTCAGCCGGGTGCCTGAATGGGAGCTTTTTGGCATTGAGGTAAGCGGGTGGGTTTTTAACAAGTGTTGCTGTGGACAGCATTAGTGGTGGCTGCCTTCCTGGTGTCCCTCTGTCAGCTGGGACACCCTCCCAGCGTTTCCTGCTCTCACTGGTGCTCTGATAGCCTCAGCTGAAACTCCTGCTCCTTTCCTGCCCTGTTTGTCAGCTGCCCCAGTGAGAATGGCTCCTGCCTGTCTTGGCTGCTGCCATGTAAGCCAGCAAAGTTCATCGTATTTGTCAACCACGGGTTGTTTGTAATTCAAGGGTGTTTGTTGTGTGGGTTGTTTTATGTCCTAGTCTTCTTGCATGATTTTCTTGCAGTTAGAGAAGATTTTTTCCAGTTATTTCTAAGGTCATGTAAAAAGTGGAAGTCTGATATACTTTAAATTCTTAGTCAGAAGGTCTAAAATTCATGGAGGAAGGTCTTGAGTTGCTGAGAACACAGGATTCAGTCTTTCTGGTTTTTGTTGGTTTTTTTTTTTTTTTGTCTTCTTGCAGCAATGATGATCATTACAAAACTAGCGCTAGATTCTCAGGGGTTGACATGAATGCTGCTAGACTTCTCTTTCACAAGCTCATACAGCCTGAGCATACTCACATATCACAACAGGTTTGTGCTGTGTGTTTTCCTTACTTTTGGGGATTATCTTTCTGGGTTATAGCTCTCCAGAAATACTACTGTTATACTCCCTGTAAATATATTTATTTACTCAATTATATATTGACTGCAAATGTGTGAAACCATATTTTGTTGTGACAATTAGGTGACACATCAGCATATTCTATTTTAATATTTACTGTCATTTTCTAAACGTATAACAGTTTTCACTGGAGCTCTTAATTATTGTTTCTAGATTAGTTTTCATATATATGGGCATTCATTTAAAATCTCAATTGTATTAAAATAAACAGAATTTTCTGATGTGCTGTAGGTGGCCGCTAGTTTGGAAAAGAACCTCATTCCCAAGCTGACCAGCTCCTTACCAGATGTTGAAGCTTTGAGGCTGTATCTCACTCTACCAGAGTGCCCACTGATGAGTGATGAAAACAATTTCACAACGTTAGCTATTCCTTTTGGAGCAGCTATTCTGAACCTAGAAAAAGCTCCTCTGAAAGTTCTTGGTAAGAAACGGAATTTTCATGTTTTTACTTTTAAAACTAAGGGTCTGCAGATGAAAATGTACAGAAATCCCATCAGTGAAGACCTGGCCTTGGCAGCACCTGCTGTGTATTTACAATATCTGTACAATTCCCCAGTGAGAAAGTCAAGGCTTAACATTGCTTGGTGTAAGAAAATACTTAATTCTGTTGCTTCAGGGTGAGTTAACAGGCCATTCCTGTGAAATCATCTGGTATTGTAGTTTTTGGATTGATGCCATTTGGGAGGAATTAAGCCATGCAGTTCAGTGTAATTGATACGTGTCTTTGCTCTTTAAAGTGAAAATTATGTGGTCAGACAGCTAACAAGCTCTAAGCAATTTACAGAAGTGTTGCAGAGCAGATGTTAAATTGTGTTGGTTGTGACTGCAGCACCTGTTCTGAGCTTCTGAGGCAGTTGATCTTTTCTCACTGGTGCTAAGATGTGGTCTTCAAATATGCAGCTGAGAATAACTGTTTTTTTAACCCTACTTCTTTACACTTTCTTCTTGTGACTCCTATCAGCTTAAATTTAGCTTAAACAATTGTCTTCAGAATATTTTGCTTTTAATTGGTTTCTTTTTGCGAGGGTACTTTCATTTTCCTCCATTATACTTTGCCTTGTAATCTCTCTTTAGTTTTTTCAGTAGTTTTTGGTGAGAGTAAAGAAAAGCAAACTGATAGGTTTTTTTTTTTAACTCTAGATCATAGTCCATCATTTCCTATTGCGCTCACTACAGTTGGTTTAAGGTTTCAGGTTTTGAGCCACCTGTTTTTATCAAATGTTACATTATGATACTGTTGTTTAGTCTGGATGAACAGACTTCAAGGGACCTAAATTTGATGTGTAACAACAGGGCATTTGTTGTGTTGCAGCTTTTTTTTTCAGAGTCTGTAGTAACTGATGCTTATGCTTTCCAGCCAAACACATTTCTTAGTTAAAAGAGTAACATAACAGTGTGGCAGTGACAAGTACTAAGTTTTACATGTTCACCATGTGTTGACAGAAAATTGGTGGTCTGTACTTGAAGCTCCCTTGTTCCTCAAGATAGTGGAACTCTACAAAGATGTCGTAGTGCACCTTTTGAAGCTGTGCAAGATGGGTCTTCCACCTTCTGATAGAAGAATACTCACCAATTTCCTACACACAGCCTTCAGAGTTCTGGAAATACTGCACAGAGTACGTTTGGGGCATTTCTAAACAGTTCTTTGGCTGCTTGGCTTTGTCAGCATCTCTGTGCTTGGTAGCTGGTAGAAGCTCAGTCACTGCTCAGTTTGAAAGATCAGAATTGCATCTGCAGAAATATCTGTAGTTGTTTCATCTGGACCTGTGAATCATTGGGGTTCTGAATTCCAGTCTGATGTGATGATGGAATTAATTATTTTTTGGGAACACAGAATGACCCAGTCGTTTGCATCTGTGAGGGTATGGATTAAAGTGAGAGGGGAAAAATGGAGTGACAGCTCTGGGGTATTTTGCAGATTGGGTGTCTGGTGGTTTGGAGGGGGATGTGGGAGGTATTTGTGAAAAGCAGGCTTAGATTATCTGGTTATGAAGACAGGATCTTTATAACTATCTTAGTGCTTTGCCAGTCAGCAGGGCTTAGCAGTCCTTGGGAAAAGAAGTGTGTATTGGGAAAATGTGGATGCTTCTGGATTAAAATTACACTGTAGAGACAAGCCTCTGTATAAAGTTACTTTCCCCACATCTCTCTTTTTTTTAAGCTTGATGTTTTTAAATGGAAACTGTTCCTCTGCTCACAGGTAATAGTGTTCATACTATAACTAAGACTAGAGTTATTGAATCATAGCTCTTGAATCTGTGCGAATACAGGAACATGTATTTATTCCGTTGTGTACATGAGTGTGTATTATCACTGTTCCTGGGAGGTCATTTGATGTTTCAGAGTGGCAGCCCTGTTATGCAATACTGTATGCAGTTAGTTGTATTTTCCTTCACTCTTTGCTGGGGTTTTGAATAGTCCATGTATCCATGTCTTTAACATTGTTTTTTGCTTTCTTGTAGGCACTGTTGTTTTTCTAGAATTTTTTTAGTAGCTGGGTATCTGTGGCTGACGTATCAGATGCTTGAAAAACGTGGAAAATATCCCTTTGAAAGCTAATTAAAAAAATAAATTACACTTCCTTAGGTAAATGAAAGAGGACAAGTTATACAGTATGACAGATTTTACATTCATGAGATACAAGATTTGATAGATATCAGAAATGACTATGCCAACTGGTTCCAGCAGCAGGTATTGGGAATGGTAAGTCGTGTTGATTTTTATTTGGGGTTTTGTGGGTGTATTCCTCCCATGTTTTGTGTTTGTTTTATCCCTTTAAAGAAATACATAGATTCTCTAAGTCTGGGCATTTTTTTTTCGTAAAAACACCTTCACAGATGAGCAGTGCTGAGCAGACTCTTGTCGGGTACTGGCTAAGCAAGAATTGTTAAGAAGGTGTGTTCCTTCTGGGGTGTCATTCTTAGGACTGACACTGCTCAATATTTGAATCTGCCAGTTAAAAAGTGATTTAAAAAGCTGTCACCGGAGATTTGCCATGTCAAAAAAGTTATGAATGTAATAATTCACAATAAGAAAACATTCAGAATAACGGAATTGCTGCCTTAGGTAGGTCCAGTCAATGCAAAAGCTGCAGCTGTCTTGGATAATGAGTCAGGAGGTGCAGCAGGGACCTACAGGGCAGGGAACTGATGGGAATTTCTACTTTGAGTTTAGCAGCCACAACTGAGATAATTAGTTCCTGCATCTGTAAACAGAAGGGTGATAAGGGGGAGTAAATTAATGACTCTGCAGAGAATTAGTAAGTTGGATAGGTTTTTGCCACAGTTCCTTGACTTTAGCTTTGAAAGAATATTGTAAGTAATTTAAGAAGTTTTCTCTGGCAACCCATATTTTATTCTTTTGCAACAGTACCAGCAGATATCATTAATTAATGTGTGGAAGTGAACATTTTAAGTGTGTAATTTTTTGCATCCAAGCAAACATGATACTTGAACAGCCCTGTTTTTAAAGACTGATAAACAGGGTGTTGAAAGACAAGCTTGTATTTATTGAATGAATTAGAATGTTTGTGGTTAATGTTTATTTCTCAGTAAACCTTCTCTTGGGGGGAAGCAGTAAATAAATATTTTTTAAATTCTACATCAGAGATGAGTAATTAATGCAGACACTAATGCTGCTTTTTCATCTTAATTGTTGCTACCTTTGTGCAAATGCTGTCATAGGATGTCAACCATGGATTAACTGAGGTAAGATTGGTTGCAATCTGATTTCTTGTAAAGAATGTAAGGAAATCAGAAATGTGAATGTCAAGGATTGTCTGCTGTGTTCTGTTGGGAGTAAAGCTTCAAATTAGCCATGGCTGTAATCTAAAAAAAAAAACTTTGTGGTGCAAAAATATGTAATTGTCTGTATTGCAAATTCAGGCCAGCAGTTAGAAAAAAGGGCTACTTTTATACCCACTAGCTGCAATAACAGTTCGTAAAGGAAAATGTGCTAAGTGAGAGTGTTGTTTGTGTCTGGCCTGATTTGGTTTGGCTTGATTGAGTTTTGTTGGATTTTTTTTGTTTGTTTTTAGCTGAAGTACTAAACAATTAAAAATCTACTTAATGTTCTTAAGATGTTTTGGTTCTGCATTGATAATAAATCAAGGTTGAGTTCATTTACCAGTATAATAGATATATTAAATGAGTGCTACTGCAAAGGCTTTTTTAACCACAACTGTGGCTTTTGAATAAGCTGAGCTATGACATGGTTCTTTTCATTCCAGTTAACAGATATTCCTGTTATAATTTGCACATACCCATTTGTATTTGATGCCCAGGCAAAGACAACTCTCTTGCAAACAGATGCAATCATACAGATGCAGGTAGGAGGCTCAGTTTTTAATGCTACAAATTCATTATTTTTTCCCTGAGCAGGGGACCTTGGAGGGTTCCTGTTGGTTTTTTAGTTTGGCTGGTTGGTTTATTCTGCTTTTTTTTTTGTTTGCTTGCTTGCTTGCTTGTTTGGTTTGTTAACTCTGTGTAATCTCTCCCCCATAAAAATCAAGGATCTAGTTTTAATCTCAGGGTATGTACGTGGTAGAGGGTAGTGGGTTTGGGATCACGTGGAAATGAGACTCTTTTGTAATTGCACGCGTTTCCAAGGAACTTCTTTTCCTTTCAAGTAGTGAGATGGCTTCTTTATGTGTTAACAACCCATAGGACAGGTACCAAACCCAAAACAAATAGCAATAAAAAACCCCAAGCCCAGTACCCAAACAAACATAAAACCTCAAGCACCACCCACAACCAAAAAACAACCTCACCTCCCAGATGAGCAGACTTGGAGTTTTACCTGGGTCATTGATCAGAATCTGAAAATAACCAGATGATGTAAGTCATGCTCAAGTAATGTTCTTGTAATTAATAATAAATGTCATTTCATATGCCTTTAAAAATGTATATGCACAGTCTTTACCAACATTTGATGGATTCAGGGAAATGTTCACATCAAATGTTTCTATTAACAGTATTAAATCGTATTAAAACACACAAACTCTCAAGAGTTCTCTGCCATATTCAGAACATTTGCAACAACATTTACTTTTTCAAACAATTTTAATACAGAAATTAGCATGCAAGTTAAATAAATGGCTTTTCATGCTGTGAATTAGTTTTTAATGTGTGTTTGTTTTCATGCCTTATTTATATTAAGCAGCTTACACTTCATTAGATGAAATACAGGATCTTTTTTCGTCCTTTGTTATCCACGGTATTTTGTCTGGAATATCAAAACTTGGGTTCTTACAAATCCCTGAGCATTAGCACTGGTGAGAGCAATGGGTAAAGGAAAAATATTTCCTGGAATCAAATACTTCCTGAGATAAAAGGAATGCAAACAAAACTTGGGGAAATTCAGTAGCTCCTGTAATAATTATTCCCATTGGCACTTTTACAGGCAAGATTGCTAGACAATTAGTATTGGCAGGAGTTTTTCCTACCTACTGATGCTCTCACTTTGTTTTTCTCCAGATGGCTGTCGATCAGGCCCACAGGCAGAATTTGTCTTCTCTCTTCCTGCCAGTATTTGAATCTGTCAACCCCTGCCTGATTCTGATGGTCCGGAGGGACAACATTGTAGGGGATGCTGTGGAGGTGCTCAGAAAAACAAAGAATGTAGACTACAAGAAGCCACTCAAGGTATTGCAGTACCTCCTGCTCACGGTGACTGAGGGTGTTTTTGGACAAACCTTGCTTTCCAATGTCTTTGCAGTGCAGTGCTCACCGAGTTGTGTGTTTCAGGTCATTTTTGTAGGGGAGGAAGCTGTCGATGCTGGAGGCGTTCGCAAAGAATTTTTTCTGCTCATCATGAGGGAGTTGCTAGATCCCAAATACGGAATGTTTAGGTATTACGAGGAGTCCAGGCTGATCTGGTTCTCTGATAAGGTAGGCTGTGATCTATATTCAGTCATTCTAACTTAAAGTATTTGTATTAATAATATATGAACATTGTAGTTTGTGGTTGTTTTATTTCAAGAGTAGGAGCTGAAGCAGGTATTCTCTAAAGAAGTTTATTTTTGTCATTATTAGATCAGAACTTCCCCCATTCCTTGCTGTTTCCCTTTTGCTTTCCCCATTCCTTGTTTATTCCTTCCTGGTTGTCCCCAAGCCAGCCAGGATTTTTAGGAAGAAGTAGCCAGAACAAACTGATTCCAAGGGCAGAATTCGGAAATCAAGGTGGCAGAGAGAAATTCCTGAAGTGGCCTGTTGAACAGGTCTTCCTGTGTGCAGTTGCATTTATGGGTGATAGGTGATCATGGAGTTGTACTTTCTTGGAAAGTCCTCCTTCAGAGAACACTGACTGGGGTGACTGGATCCCAAGTATCTGAATATTTACATTCCCACAGTGTGTTTAAAGCCTTGGAAATGAATTCTGAAGGTGTCAATGTGAACCTTCCCTCTTCCTCCCCAAAATAATTTTTTTAAAAATTGGCATCTTTAATCACTGAATAGTGCAATAGGAAGTCACTGAGAAAACCAGAATCTTAATGCAGTATGGGTCCCCTGTAGCACAGAATATGTTGCAGTTCAGCCTTTTTAGTTTGAAGTAGAAAGGATTCTGTTCCCTTGGATTTCAGTCTCAGCTGGTTAAACTTTATCCTGTTTTCCTCAGTACTTACAGATACATATGTATTTAAAGAAAATATGAATTAAAGTCCCTCAGATTATACTGTACTGTATACTTCTTCCTGGACTCTGCAAGGTTAAAATAACTTCTTTATTTTAAACCATCTTGTCTGTTTTCTGTTCTTAGACCTTTGAAGACAGTGACTTGTTTCATTTGATTGGTGTTGTCTGTGGGCTAGCAATATATAATTTTACTATTGTAGACCTTCATTTTCCTCTGGCTTTGTACAAAAAGCTATTGAATAAGAAACCATCCCTGGATGACTTAAAAGAATTGATGCCAGATGTTGGCAGGTAAGCAAGAAAGAAAAATGGGTGTTGTTAGAAATAAATTTTGAAATCAATGTTTTCCTCTGAGAACATAACATTTGTTTTGCACAGTAATTGGGTAAAAAGCTCAGAGTAAATTGCAGCCATGGTGTCATTTGATACATTTGACACTTGCTGTTGTTAAACACCGAGGTCTCAGTGCTTGGTGTTGGTGATTGTCCCTTCTGTTTTATGATCTTACGAGAATTTTAGGGGGGAAATAAAACTTGAAATTCAAACCCCTTGAGTTTTAGCCATTAATTTTATAAGCCTAAGTGTGAACATAGTTTCAGTTCTGAATTAAATCCATCAAGAAAATATTTTTGATTGTTTCAGGAACAAATACATAAATGTTTACTTTTGACTAGGGATTTGAATGGGACTAGCAGGTAGGAGGCTCAAATGAGTAGAAAAGGATGCTTGATTGCCTCACTGGTGTTGATGCCAAAGCTTTCATAGAGTCAAGGGGAAATCAAAGATGTTAATGGATGAGCCAGTCAGTGGTTTTTAAGTACCAACTGCCTCTGCTTTGGGAACCCCTTAGCTGAAGTCTTAAGATAGGAATATTCTCTCTTCACCCCATGAGATAATCAAAAGGAAATGATTGCTTAGGATTTCCCAGCACTACACAAGGCACAAGTCAATAAGATAATAAATAAAATAACAGTTGAAAGATATTTCTTGAATTTGAATTATCAAAGCATAAAGAATACTTCAGGAAAATAAATTCATCTTTCTTTCCCCTGGTGCAACTATTTTGTAACTTATTTTGCAGGGGAATGCAACAACTACTGGACTATCCAGAGGATGACATAGAAGAAGCATTTTGTCTTAATTTTACTGTAAGTTTTATATAGTGTTTGAAGTATGTCTTGCCAAGCTCGCGCCATTTATTTTACTTGCCTCTGATGGAGTGTTTGAACAGAAGCATCAGCAGCTGATTCCCATGAGCTTTAGCTCCTGTGTCTGCCATTTGTGTTGCTGTTAACTAAGTGGTGGGAAGAAGTACTCTGTGCAATAAATAAGATTTATACTATTTTTGTTTGTTTCAAATAGATCACTGTGGAAAATTTTGGTACAACAGAAATTAAGGAGCTTGTTCCTAAAGGTGCTGACATTCCTGTAGTCAAACAAAATAGGTGAGTTCTGTGAGTTACAGGGTAGTTCAGTGTTGCTGTCTGCCTTGGGAGTGTTACTGGGCTGCTGTAAATGCCCTTAGCTGGGTTCTGACCTTGCTGTTGGAGGCAAAACTACTTTGGCTGTTTTCCCAAGCTCTTCTCACATGCGTGGTTAAAACTGCTGTTGTCGTGTATTGACACAGACAAGCTGTGGCCGCCCCATCCCTGGGAGTGCTCAAGGCTGGGTTGGACAGGGCTTGGAGCCACCTGCCCATGGCAGGAGGTTGGAGCAGATCTTCAGAGATCTCCTCCAAACCCAGTCATAAGCATTTTCTAAGATAAAAACGTTTGTGGTTCTGCTGATGCCTTGGAGTGGCTACCTAGGACAGAGGCTAGACCAAGTTAAGGGAATAATGTGGGTATTTATTAAAGGCCTTCAGTAGATTCACCTTGAGTAGCCAAAAGCCTCCCAGAGGCTACACCCAGGATGGACAATGGTGACCAGTTTTTCAGACAGAAGTAAATTTGGTTTGTTTGCATATCAGGGGTTAATCCTCCAATTACAGCTTTANGCAGATCTTCAGAGATCTCCTCCAAACCCAGTCATAAGCATTTTCTAAGATAAAAACGTTTGTGGTTCTGCTGATGCCTTGGAGTGGCTACCTAGGACAGAGGCTAGACCAAGTTAAGGGAATAATGTGGGTATTTATTAAAGGCCTTCAGTAGATTCACCTTGAGTAGCCAAAAGCCTCCCAGAGGCTACACCCAGGATGGACAATGGTGACCAGTTTTTCAGACAGAAGTAAATTTGGTTTGTTTGCATATCAGGGGTTAATCCTCCAATTACAGCTTTAGGTAATTAAGTCATTTACCCCACAGTTCACTGTTGTTTATACTTTTCAGAGCCTGAGGCTGTAGGGTGTCCTTGGATCTCAGGCCCAGAGGGACTGTTTTGTCTGACTAAAATGTGAAGAGAGTTAATTAACACTTTCTATGGAGTTTAGAGCTATGCACTACTGCAGTACAGGATTTAAAAAATACAAAAGCCAAAGTCTTAATGCATCACGGCAGGAAGCTACATATCATTGAAACTCAGTGAGTAATGATGAAAACTTCAACTTAAGGGCCATTCTTATACCTACTCATTCATACATGAGTATTATTTCAGTGAAGTCTTCCCTTTGTAGAGTACATCCCATTAGATAAGTTAATCCAGTGTTCTTGTCATAAGAGGTTGTGACAGGAGGGTTTTTTCCCTTGGTCAAAGATTCTGTAACTTTTATTTATAAAAACAGTCTTTCTTGCCCTTTGTTCCCTTTCTGCTCCCGGAGGATAGGCAGAACATAACTGGTCGTGCTTTTGTCCCCTTTTTTCAGAATTTTCCAGTCTGTTCTTTAATCTTTATGAATTCTCTGTGCTTGTACTTCTCCCAGGGTAAAGGGAGAATTGAATGGAAAGAGCACACTCTGTGAGAACTGAATGCACATGAAAAACACCATAGCTTTGCAGTTCTCTGGTGTAGGTTGGATGTTCTGTCATTTAGTGACTGTAAAATTGGAGTTGAATTATGGGGAAAGTTTCAGGGTGCCTGTGGAATGCCTGCTGCATTGTTACCACACACTGTCTCGTAGCAGTGAAGAATTCCTCTTTCTCAAGCTCTAGATACTCCATGATTCTTCAATTAATTTTTTAATATTAATTAGTTTCACTGTGACTTTTCCCTGGAGCAGCCTTGCACTGTTAGTGTTCCACCAGCTACCTGCCCCTCTGCAATTTGACAGTGTGGGTAAGAGAGAAATCTCATGGAGTGCTGAAGGGGAGGAACGTGGATCACCACTTGGGTCATCTCCAGCATTTTTAGTGCAACATCTTTAATGAATATATCATCTAAATGTGTGGATAGCGTTTTGTCAATTACTAGTGATACTACTCAAAGACTGGGGGAGGTGTTGAAATGCATTCCCTCTCTCCACGGTGACCATGTGTTGGTAGGATAGCTGTAGTGTACAGCTGAGGTCACTGCCAGTGCAGAAACTAAATAGTGTTCACTGGGATTGATTTCAAAAAACTGATCATAAATACTGTATCACATCAAGAAATTTTAGATCTCCCCTAAGTGCTGCCAAGGATGATTCCAGCAGAATCCGAGAACTCCTTGTACCGAAGCACAGATAACAGGCCATCTGTTTCTCTCTGTCCCAGCTCCTTGGCGCTGGTCTTTTTACTGTGTAAGACTCAAATGTCCTTTTGAAGTTGATTTGCATTTTTAGTGCAAATATGGTAATCTTTTTAATTAAGTAAAATAGACCAGTGAGTTTGATTAGGACACTCCCTGGAATTCAGGCCTTTCAGCTTGTTGCCAGTGAATCCAGTTCACTGCAATGCACACAAATAAGGGAGATGTTTGTAGTGCCTGAAGTATATAACATTAAATGTTCTGTTTTTCTGTTGCAGACTCTGCCTTTGGGGGTGTGATGGGGAAATACATCAATGTGCCATTTTATCTTCGCTATGGTTGTAACATAAAGCAGGCAATACAATATATTAAAGTCCTTGCTGCTTTATTTTCTCTGCTCTGTTCTGTACAGAAATGGCCGCTGGTTTTTTGGTAGAAAGATGACATGTACTGCTTCCTCTTTATTTCCTCAACATAATTCTTTCTTTCTCTTTGTACAGGCAAGATTTCGTAGATGCATATGTGGATTACATCTTCAATAGATCTGTGGCTTCCTTATACAGTGCATTCCATGAAGGCTTCCACAAAGTGTGTGGAGGTAAAGTTCTTCAGCTCTTCCAGCCCAGCGAGTTGCAGGCAATGGTGATTGGGAACACAAATTATGACTGGAAAGAGCTGGAGAAGGTAAGAGCCATAGTTAGCTATTGCTTTAGTGTAATTCTAATTTCAGGCTGCAAGAGCAACCAGGTGTCCTCTTGAGCTCTGTTTTAACTAACATGATTCCTGTTATTTATTGGCACCTTAAAACATCAGTGAATAAAGATCCTAAAATATGATTTACCTTCCTGCTTTAACTTTTTCCATCTAATTTCTGAAGGAAATCAAAAGAGAGGCAGAAAAATCCCTAGAACTCAGAGGCAGCTATACAGTCTTCCATGTTAGACATGGGAAAGTGAAGTGATTGCACGCAGTTGTTAAAAGTAAATATTCTCGATGGCCAGAGCTCAATGAGACTTGGTTGGGATTCAAAATGCTTAGCAGAGGCATCTGTCCCTAGATTGAATTCAGACTGAACAGCTGAAGAAAATGGAGGGAGGAAAGTAGTGGTAGTAGTGTCACTTGCTGTGTCTCTTTACACAAATTGCATTCATCCTGCTGCAGTGTCAGCTTATCCAGCTGTTCTGTGAGCAAGCAATAACCTATTTCCTGCTCCTTTTAGAATACAGAATACAAAGGAGAATACTGGGCAGACCATCCTACAATTAAAATATTCTGGGAGGTTTTTCACGAGTTGTCTTTGGAGAAGAAAAAACAGTTTTTGTGTAAGTATTTGAAATTATTTCACAGAAGTTTCTAACTGAACAGGATCACTGGGATTTCAGACTCTTGCTGTAAGAGGGCAGACGTAAGTATTTGTAATGATGTGATTAAATATGTGGGGAAAAAAAAATCATAGTAGAAGAGGTTGATTGTGAGCTTGTCTCTGATTTTCTTGTGGGTGTCCTGAGTCATCCTGGGTGATGGGTAGTTACAGATCACAGTAGCTCAGAGCAGCATTAAAAAAAAAGAAAAGCCTACCCCCCAAATCACCAACATCCTAATCTCCTGGTGACCTTTATTTGGTAACTAGGGTTTTTTTTTTTCCTGTGCTTTGACATATAGTTCACATCCTACAGGTTTTTCACTGCACAGAGATAGAAATTTGGAGTTGTAAGTGATTGTAAATCTGCCAAGGTACTGATGTAAGTGGAAATTTACAGTTGATAAAGTAATCAAAACCTGCTGTGAGTGAGGATTTGCTTAGAATAGATCACAGATTAGTTTCCCATTCAGATAAATTACTTATTGAAAAAACTAATTCTGTGTTTACAAGATTCCTAGAAATGCTCAGTAAAGATACAGCCAGTGGATTTTAAGTTAGAAGGTTCTGTTGCATGGAAAACTCTGTAGTATTTTTTTAAGGACTGTTTGGTTTCAAATGCTAAAATGAAATGCTTTCCTTTATGGATCACTTGTTGTATTACACTTATGAGCACACATGTGGAAGGTAGAGACGGGGTTAAGTCATTATTCCCTGTTTTCCAAGCTTCCCAGAACTTTGGTGTGAAAAGCTGGCCATTGCTGGAATGGTAAAAAAGGCCAGCAATGATTAGAACTGCATTATGTGACACAGAGCGTGTTAGTCTTGAGCAAGTTACAAGCCTTTGTTTTTCCTTGCCAGTGTTTCTGACAGGCAGTGATCGGATTCCAATCCTTGGAATGAAGTGTCTGAAGCTGGTCATCCAGCCAACAGGAGGAGGAGAAGATTATCTGCCAGTAGCTCACACTTGCTTTAATCTTCTTGATCTTCCAAAATACACAGATAAAGAAACCCTGAAATCTAAGTTGATCCAGGCTATAGACCACTATGAAGGTTTCAGTTTAGTATAACTTGAGAAATGAAAGTTCTGTGTAACGTGGGATCATTGAGTTTTCGTGTCTTTCTTGTGGTGGTAAATTCAGTGGATTAAGTGATGCAGTTGATAATATAACTGATTATTTGCAAAAAATGTTCAGTGGTATGGATATTCATGGGAGCCAAAAAAAAAAAACCATTTCCAGAACTGAGGAACTGTCTTAACACATACCTTCTTGTACAGAGCCATGTGGTTTTTGCCATCTTACAATAAAAACGAGAGTATTGTGAATGGGAGTCAAGTTTCACTAACAAGAATTAACATTTCATCTTATGCAAACAATTTGGCGTGTGAGTGCATGAGAGACTTGCTTCAGTTTTTCAAATCACTTAGTAAGAACATTTAACTTTTTCCCTGATGAACTCACTTGGTAATTTTTCATTTTGTAAATAATAAATTTTTGTGATAAAATAGTTCTGTTCCAATAGCAGTATGGTTTCTATTGCTTGTAATTGAATATGAGCTTATTTTATGGCTTTTAACAAAAAAAGTGACTACTCTGATTTCTGAAGATATCTATTTTTCTGGTTTGTTTTAAGAACCTTAATAATGAAAGTGATTGTTTCAGAGACATTCATCTCCACAATGTACAATCCAGGAAGCAGTCACTTAGTGCCGACACAAAACCGCATCCAATGGCATTTTTAATATGTGGATGGACAAGCTGACATAAGACACTGTTTTATTTTTAAGGACTGATTCTGTAATTAGGTGGACACAATTACAAAAGAGGTTAATTTATCATTTGAAACCTCTGCAGTCATGTGTTGAGAATACAGCTTAAAAGAAAAAGATGCACCAGCCAATTGTTGCTGTCAAGAGGTTAAACGTTTATTTTTAAATGCTGAAAGCGTAGTTTATGGTTTCTAATAGAATTTTCACTTTTTTCCAGATAAATGCATTTGAAATAACCTTTAACACCCCTCTCCCTTTTTCTTAAGATTTTATTTTTAGTATAATTGCCCTGAGACGATTGTGCTTAGCTGGACACTTCCGGATTTGACTTTTCCTTCTCTGGTTAAATTCCAGATTTTGTGGTGTTAATGCATATGTGACTTGCAGCTGTGAAACAAATATTTATTTTTTTTAGATTTTTAAATGCAGTGAAAAAATTCAAGCTATAATAAAAGACTTGAATGAAAACCTTTGTTGGTTGATGTGTACAGATGCTTGCAGCATGCAGAGTTCTTCGAGTGAAGAGCAACTTCCAGTGCATTAAATTGGAGAGTACAACTAGGAAAAGCAGGAAAATGCAGTCATTATAATAAATAAGTATATAATGTCCAGATTCTGTGCTGGCAGTACATATTGATATAATACAAAAAAAAAGGTCAGTACAGTTAAAATCAGTCTTTTTCCTTGACACTGTTTTTACAGCTTTCTCATACAGTGTAACCTGTTAGTAATTTCTTTGTATGCAGCCCATATTCCATCTTTTCCAACATTTGTTATCTGGTTCGGAAATTCTCCCTCTTCCAAAAAACAAGAAACCAACAAATACTAAAGCAGCTTAATCTTACTGTACGTGGAAGAAAGAAAAGAAGAAAAGAAAAAGGGGAAAAAAAAAAAGGTATTATGCAGTCATTTTACCAGGTAATAATAAACACCATTTTTAATTATTACGAAACACCAAGATTACAAAGGTAGATACTCAAAAATTAGGAAGTGGCTAATGTAAAACTATTCTCTTCCTTTTTCCCTTGTGTATTATTGCATGTCCAAGTGCTGTTTTTTTCCCATGGGGGTCCTGTTTCATTTGATGCACACAGTTGGTGTTTACTGGATAAGAGGGGCTTTATGTGCAGTTGTGCAGGTCCAGATGTGATGTAGTGCATATCATCCAAATCCAGTGGTACGTGTATGGATTTCATTTCCCTGTGAGACATCCTCTGGTTTTTGCTGTATTGGATTTCTAGTCCATGTGAATATTAACCTGAAGGATTACTAAGGAGCCTCATTCTGTAGATGAGGGCTCAGAGGCCGAGTCCAAGCCGTAATTCACCTGCCCATTTTTGGTGCCCAGTTCAGGATTGCTGTAGATATCATAGATGTCCTTCATTTCTGAACTGCAGTTCGTGCTGACTGAACTGCTGCGGCAAGTGCTTCATGTTGGTGCAGAGGTTTCTCCAGCACGAGGCAGACACATTTCTTACTCTCTCGGCACATGAGTGGACATGAGTAAGCGTTGGGAGGAGGAGGCTGGTGCTGGAATGGTTGGTTTAACATCACCCTAAGGGCCCACTGGCAGAGCAGGGCTAGAGCCACTTTGCTCAGGACAGCATTCACCTGAGAATTCTCTCTGCAGCTCTGGCCTTGGTTTTACTCACTTGTGCAGGAAATGTACAGTGCTAAATGCTCCTGGTTGGTTCATTCTGTGCAGGGAAGCAGTGCCCAGCTGTAACAGTTGTCTACCTAACAGGGTAAAGGACTTCTTTGTAGCACTGGAACAATTAATAGTTGTGGCAGTACTTGTGTCAAGCAGTTCAAGGCCTTGTGCAATGCTTGTGTTGCCCTTAGCTCATCTGACAGTCACAGCAGCCCTGGGAAGCCGCTTGGCTGAGGTGCCCTTAAGCTGCCTCAGCCTGGGAAAAGGTGAGCAGCTGGAAAGGAAGTGCTTTCTCTTGCTTGGATCAAGTAGCATTTTGCATACAATATTTGATGCTGTGCAGCATGTAAGAAAGGGATGAAAAAACCCATTTTACGTGTAGCTGAGATAGCCATGATACCAGTGAAGACAGCCTAGAGCCTGCCTGTACCTCAAACATTGGGTTATTCAGGGAAGCTTGGGTACCACTGTTTAAAAGGGTAATGCAAACAACTGGAGAATGACAGTAGTTTGAGCTTCAGTTTTACAATAATTTAATTTTTTAAAGTGTATTTTATTTGATAATTAGTTAGCATTTGATAAAGACACAGAATTCTCACTGGAGGAGACCAGCCGCATGTCAGACTTGTATCTGTTTCCATCATGACTCCTGAAGGAGACTTGCTATTGCCAGAGCAGTGCAGTCCCGGGCTGGATTTATTGCACCTGTCCCATCAGTTCAGGGTGAAGATTGAATTTGCATGGCAGAACTACCCAGGCTTCCTGAACTACAGGTGCAGCAGATGTTTTTCCCTCATTTTCCAGAGCAAAGTGAGGAAGGCAGTGTAGAACTGTTAAAGCAGTGAACCCTGCTTAAGCATAATGATTTGTCTCCTTTGGCACTTTGTGGGAGTTGCTATTAATGAGCTTGTTACTGATCATGGTTAGAGCTTCAAGCCATGGTATTCCCTTTAAGAATGTTTATAAATTACTCTGAAGAGGGCTTTAATTCATTGCACTGCTCTCTGCTGCTATAAACTTGATTTATCAGTAATAAATGAAGCTTAATGTAATCAAATGTAAATAACTATTAAAGAATGCTCCTTAAAGGCACATGAGGTTCTGCAGTTAAGATAAATGTATATAAAAGCTTTCATTTAAGAGTACAGTTTTCAGCACTGGTAGAGAGTTGAACCTCTCAAGAGTGACTGTGTTGACTTTCTGTGTGCAACCAGAACTATGTACATGTGTATACCATGAGGAATTGCCATACTCAGTTTTTGAAGGGGAGAAAAAAGAAGAGGAGAACCAAAATATTTGTTTCCCCTGACAAGTGACAGGGTTCCATTGCTTACCAAGTGGATATTTCTACCTTGCCAGGTCAGAGTGGGGTTAGAGTGCACTAATTATCAGCCTAGTGTTTTGGTCCTTCAGTCTTGCTGTTGTGTTTATGTTGGTCAAGTCTGGAGCAATGGCTTCAAAAACCTTAGCTAGACTTTGAAAGGTGTAGAACATCTTCTGTCACCTGCCATCACCAGATTAATAAAGTGCCCTAGAGTCCCAGGAAATCCCCTCGACTGTTTGCCTGCTCTGTGTGCACAATTAATCAATGAAGTAACTCCACCAGCCATCAGGTCTGTACACTTGAGTTCCCTGACCATGTGACTGAGTTCTCAGGTTTTATTTTCTTGAGGAAGGGAGCCTCTTTGTGCCTATAGACAGAATTTTTCTCTGTGCTCCTGCCTCTTACACTGATTTCCTTTCTTGTGAGTACGCTAAAATACTGTAACCGGGAACCTTTGCCTGCCCATTTCTGCAGAAGTGGTGAATGAGAAAGGTGTTTGTTAACCACAAGGCAGCTGGGGTGGGGGAAGCACCCAAACCAAGCCCACAGCAACAGGCGCACTAGAACTGAGCTGAAATACCGTACCTACAGCCCTGCTGCTCTAAATAGTCTGAGTTCCTACATATCCCCTGGGTTTGAACATAACTATTGACTTCACAAAGCAACAAAATAAGGTGTGGCAGGTGCCACCAGTGTCATCTGGGTCCTTACATTAGCTAGGACAGCACTTGGCATTATTCTTTTTCTCCAGCCAAAGGCACATCAGTTTCAGATTAGGAAAATGAGGTTGGGGAATCTTGTTCCACAGAGGAACTACCCTGTTAGTAACTTCAGCATAGTTGGTGTGTTCAGTGCTGGTTGGGATCTTATCTCACCAGTGATCCAGGCTGGCCTTACCAGCAGGTCATGTCCTCATCTGTGCAGTGAATGTCTGCAGGTGTTCCCTGCTGCCCTCCATGTCCCGATTACATGAGAAAACAAAAGATTAATGTAACAGGAAGACTTTCATTTGAGTCAAGTGCAGAAGTCAAGTTTGCTTCTCTTTTTTCGAGCAAATACAGCAGCGTGTCTGGGAGGAGCAGAGTTGGCAGACTGTAGCCAAACACCAGCTTCCGGTGGAAATTGTACCTGCCACGTCTTTGAAGAATTTCAGAGGTAAAACCAGTGTAATTTTCTGTGGCCTGATCCTGCACAAAGGCTCTGGGGCGCACCAGCTAGCAGCAGTGTTCAAGCACTCAGGGGTGCAGCATCTCGAGGAGGCCAAAGCTGTCCACGGGCAAGGGATCCAAACAAGGTGCCAGGGTTACCTTGGGAGTAAGCCAAGGGGCAGGGTGAGATAAGGAAGATCAGCAGAATCTTTAGATGAGGAAGTAGCTGCAATAGCCCTGCAGGCTGAGGTGTTAATGCAGAGATCAGGCCTTGCAGGGATTTCTGTCAGTGCCCAGTAGGGAATGCTCAGAGTTTTAAAGTCTGCAGCAGGAGGGTGGTGATGCTGCACGGGGACTAAGGGCAATTCTCCCTAGCATTCCGCTTTCCTGGGGTGGGCTCTGTGGGGCCCAGTGTCAGGAGCTTCTGGAGGATCCAGGGCTCCCTGTGAGCACCCACCTGCTGGGGGAAGGAGGCTTCTACCTGGGGGCAGGGCTCGCCATTGGAAAGGGTGGTGAGTAATAATTGTACAGACTTAAAAACCCATGGCCAAACTAAATCCCACCGAAAGGTGTTTGTGTTTTGTTTCGAAGGATTTTCAGTTTGTATTCCTTTGTGGCTTTCAAAATAACTTAATTTGTAGTTTGTTTGCTTTGTCCAGGGCTCTGTCCTGGGTGATCCTGGTGCAGGAGCTGCTCACAGGGAGCCTGGGCTGCCACTCCAGGGCACATGGGAGTGGAGTTTGCAGGGAAACAAGAGTTTCTCCTGCTCTGTGAGAGTAAAAATAACAGTCCCACAGTGAGAGAGCACTTGGGGTTGTGTCCCTTGAGAAACAGTCCTTTAAAGACCTGTGGTGGTGTACCTGCTTCCACCATCCCCAAGGCAGGACAGCTGCAGGCTCTGGGTGTGCCTGGCTGGAGTTTCCTGGGCTGTGTTTGCAGGGTTGCTGCGAACAGCTCAGCCCCTGGAACTGCTCTGACTGTGCTGCACCTAAGCACTGCTGTGCTGGCTTCATCTGAGGCACAGACCACCCGTAGCTAGCCCAGGTGCTTCCACAAGGGTATAAGGAGAGGGAAATGGGCCTCTGGGAGCCCTGTCCCACCTGAATTTGCCCAGCTCCTTTTGAAGGTGCCATGGCAGAGAGCTGCACAGTAGGTGAGTGGTGCTTTACTGCAGTGCCTCTGCTTTTCTGAGCCTTGGGCCTCATGCTGGGGGAGTAACCAGCAACTCTTTTCCCTTGTGCACCATTATTGGGATTGTTGTTACTCTGATTTTCCTACTGAGTCCTAACAGTCTGAGTCTTGAACCTGCCGAGCAGAGTAACTCAGGGTACAACTCCCTGACTTCTCTAGGATTTATAGCTAGCTTAGAACCCATTGTTACCTAGACATGGCCAGTTGTTTTAGCCTGAAATGCAGCATTTTGCACTCAGTTTTATTCTCCAGTCACTTTGGTAAGTCTGTCATACAAATAAATGCAATTGCTTTTCAGTTTGATTGTTCTGGTTCAGTATTTAAGCATAGATTACTGAGCTTGAGGTACTCCCTGTGTCTTCCTTTTCTCAGTTTGATTCCGAATGCTGATTTCATTAGAATTCTGTGCTCCTGTAGCCCCTCCTAGTTGGATATTATCTGTTCCTTTGTTGTCATGCATTTAAAAATATATTTTCCATAATCAGAAACACGAATTAAAAATGTACGGAATTCAAGCCAGATCCATAGAAAATACACGGCCATTAAGAAGAAATCATGACAAGATGCTTAAATATGTGCTTCTTTGAATACTTTTGCAAGGTCGTGGTTGTGACTAATGTACCAGAATAGGCTGGAAGGTGGCTGGGGAATGGCAAACAAATGTTTATACTTTGCCTTTTTTTTTCAGTGCATTTATTCAGTACAAATACTAAGGGCTAGGATGCTTTCATAGTTACGTAAATTATCAGAAAAATAAGTTATCTCCTTTTTTGAGATTGTACAAAGTACAGCTGGACCTGAACAAGCTCTGCCTTGCTTCCAGGCAAATCTCATGCAAGGTGCAGAGTACTTTGGAATAACAAAAAGCTATGATAGCAAATGTTTCTTCCCGCCTACCATTTGCCTCATCATTGTGTTAAATACTCTTGAAAGACAATATCCTTGCCATGGGGAAAGGGCAGTGTGTGAAATGGAAGAGTAAGAGACAGTTTGGGATTCCTCTTCTGTTCAAATAATATTACCAAAGACACAAGAAAGAACAAAATGCAGAACTTCTGCATCAAGTGCAGAAAAAGGTGCAGCTGTTCTATTCAAGAGGAAAAATATTTTCAGGTCATCCAGAGTACTAAGTAATTGACAGGAAAACATCTGCGTGTGTTAAAGAGTCTAACTGTTTTTAATGCTTTGTGCCTCAAGCACGTGAGTTTTATCATCTTTTTTTCTCTTCCAATACAAATCAATTACTATTTGAGATGGTGGTTCAGAAGTACAGTGGAATCATCCACTGTACGGTGTTACATACTGGGAAACTAAATAAACTGGGCCCTGGCCCTTGAGGGCCCCAGGAGGGGATTTGTTGCAGTCTGGGGTGGGCTCAGCCACGGGATAAACCCAGAACAATTCAGGGCAGCTTCATTCAGGCTTTGCCAGGGGCAGGTGGAAAAAAGGCACTTCCTATGTAATGCTTTCCATTAGCCAGGGTATACTTTGACTTTATAGGGCATCTTTGCTAAGTTTGTAAGGTATAGCTAGAAAATAATGGAAACCAGAAATCAAATGACAATTTTAATAGACTTTAGAACAGAGTGTACGAGTATAAAACACTGGGTTTGTATTTCAAAAGTTGCAGGAAGATAGCCAGTCATTTTAAACAGTCTTCTACAAAACATATGCCAGTAGATTACATAAAAGACACTATATACAATATAAAAGAGCAGAAAACAATCCTCACTGTAAAAATAATTTAAAACAAAGTATTTCAATGTAAAATATCTCCTATAGCACAAACTAATACATTGTGACATGCAAGTGAAAACTAAACATATTGCATTCTTTAATGTAGCCAAATAAGAGCTGTATTAAATTTGGACAATGAGACAACATGCCAACATTTCCCGATGAATACAGGAGGCTGTTCTTAAATATTTATTAACTGCTGTATTATGTTCAAAGAACAGCTACTATACATCTTCCAAAATGTAATAAATATTAAAGCAAAGTATTTGAATAATCTACATCGTAGAGTTCATTTGGGCCAATGTTGAAAAAGTGGTTTATAGAAAAATGCTGTTTCACTGACTACTGCACTGTGCATTGGTACAAAATAGTTCTAAAGGCTTGGAAACAATCTGCACTTGAACATTTGCAACATCCAGTTTTAAGGCAGCCTAGCACTTGGGGCGGCAGAGTGGGAGAAGCCGCTTTGCTTTTCGTGTCCAAGGTGGAGCTGGCAGCTGGGAGGAGGTTTCCCAGGGCAGCAGCTCCTTCATCCGTGTGGAGCTCCCTGGCACCGTGAGTGGGGGCTCCCAGCACTGGAGTCAGTCTCTCCTGGGCTTGGGGCATCGATGAGCACAATGGAAGAGCTTCATTTCTGCGCCTTCTCGTGGCTGGGAGGAACTCTGCTTCCATGCTGGAGCCTTGGCAATTCCTCACACGCTATTTATAAAGCAAGCTGCTCTAGATGGGACCGCTGGATACAGCATGACAGACTCTTACTGGGGGGAACCTTTCTGTTTCAAATGCCGGATTCTAATTGCTAAGGAGCCAATGTCAGCATCGCTTCATGTCCACTCAGTCATACACTCAGCAACCGAAGCGTTTTCACAGCACTTCTTGATCAATCTAAAAACCATTGGATTCCTCAAGTGCTGCTGTCTTGTTTCCATCTCGCTATCTGCTGGCAGTTAAGTATGTCTCAAACATACAAAGTAACTGTTAAAGCAAAAAAAATTAGCTGCCACAGTAGGTCTTAGAAAATGCCAGTGTTTAATGACAGACTAAGCGTGAATGAAAGGTTTAGCAGAAGCGTAAGATTTTGAAATCAACCAAAGTGTTACAAAGCAAGAGGTGTGAAAATACCATTCTTTGGTCTAAATTAGCTGTTCCCTTTATATTAGTTTAACATTCCAATGGCTTTTTCAAAACTGTTTAAAAATAACATAAGCTGAAATTTATTAAGCGAAAATATGTATTATATACATGGATGCCTGATCAGACAGATGAATTTAAAAGTGAACATAGTGACAGTTGTTTAGATAATCCTAGTACCTTAAAAAAAAGATGAGTTAGTGTTGAGTGCGCAATAATAGATTTTTATTGAAAAAGGTAAAAAACTAAGCATGAAAATCTGTTTTAGTTATTTATAAACACTACATCCGCATGGTTTCGTTGCTCTAAATTCAGACGTAAACATTCATTCTGACATGCCAAAGCTCCTAATGCTGGTGGGAAGTTCCTGTAACCAGTCAGCGATCACTTCACAGCGCGTTGCTCCGATGTTCCGTCCCTGCAGCTTCATTTGTCTCAGCTGATTCCTCAGCTGCCAGTTCCTCCTGCTCGTCTCCATCCGCCGCGAATCCAGGCTCCTCTTCCCGCTCGGGAGCATCCTCGTCCTCCATGCCATTGTAAAACTCCTCCATCTCGCTCTCATCTTCCACATCTAAGCTCTGACTGCGGCACGAGCCGCTCTCACTACTGCTGCCACAAGAGCTGGAAGATATGATATCGTCTTCAGAATCCGAGTAAACCTCAGCACCGTGGAAGATATAGCGATTGGGTGGCAAAAACAGATACTGAGTACCTGCAACAGAATATTAACAGTCAGTGACGTGCTGAAGTAAAGGACTGATGCAAGAGCTGGCAGACTTGGGGTTAGAAGGTACATGCATAGATCTGTTTTCAGCTGTGGCTCTTAACTGACATCAGATTACATGAAAATGCATTTATGTCCATGTATCTGTATTTATTATGAAGGACAAAAGAAATGCTTCACTGGAAAGCTCAGTGTTCCTCGTCCCCCTCCCTCTGGCACCCAAGGCAATTTATGCTGATTGTTCAAGCAGCTTTTTTCATGGGAACGCATTCCCAGCTAGACTTCCTCTACCTGCGACAGAACGGGAGCCCTTGCACAGAGGTATCAGACAAAGTCTAAGCCCAGCCTTTCCTCTGGAAAATTGCACTTTACTTCCTGACTCCTTACATCAGTTATATGACTGCACACCGGAGGGCTTCCTTGAAAAGTCTAAACTTTCCTTAAAATTGTGCCTCACTCCAGCTGTGAGATTTTTAAGTCCTGTAATGACTTTGTCTTCCAGCTCTACTGCAATACCAAATCATGCTTTACTGTGATCAGCTTCTGAACACCTCAGAATCAAACTAACTTTTCTGAAAATTCATTTGCAAATGTTACAAAGGGATTTATTTTTGATACCTACCTTCAGCCTCCTAAACTTTGATCTTTTAGGTGAGGATGTAATCACTGATTTAAAAACCTATTATGAAATACAAAAAATATTTCCTACTGGCTTCTCCAAAAGAAGTAAATGGTTCAATGAGAGTTACGCAGACACTTGTCTGAACAAAAACAGCGACTGAAACCCACTGATTGCCTCAAGAGTAACTTATTTATCACTTTAAAGTAAGTCTAGCATAAATGTATCAGCCAAAAGGAATCAAAATACTGAAAAGCATTAACACTTACCATCCAGCCTCTTGCTAATCTGTTCTTTTGCAGATCTGTTTACCCAACACTTCTTCAATATTTCACTCTTTTCTTTATTTTCTCCATCGTTAGATCCATTTTCCTTCACTGTTTCAGAGTTCATTAGCTCACTAGCAGGATTTTCAGCGTTTTCTGATGACACCTGTGTGTCCTGAAGTGTCTCCTCTGAGCAGGTCCCTTTAGTTTCCGAGGCAGGCTCACAGTTTTCTACCTTACATTCAGGTGGGTGTTCTGACATCAGCGCAGTACCAGCTGGGCTCATCCTTTCTGGAGAACTGGAGCCTTCTGAAATGTTCAGAGGGGTTGGTGGGAGCTCAGCCGAGAGCACTTCGAGCTCCTTGTGCGGCCGTGGAGGCTTTTCTGTGATTTCTGAAAGTTTTACTGAGTTGTAGCAAAGTTTTGTGTATTCGCTACCTAACCTCTGACATAATTCATTAATAATAACATCACAGTCTCCGAGAAGCTCCACGTCAAAGTGTAGATGAGGCAAAGGTTCCCTATTAATTAAAATCTGAGGCACTTCATGGGGGATGGAACCTATAGATGGAAAAGAAAATCCAAAGGTGGTCACTTGGGTTTTACTTTCAGCAGAGACCTACTGACAAAGCTGAGGCTTCTCTTCACGCCTTCACTTGCAACAAGGCAAAACCAGCCAGGTCAGGAAGAAGGCAAGCCAGTCCCGAATTTACCAATGGTGGTTTGAGGTGCTGTGCCTACTGTAGTCTGGTTAGATGGGGTTTTACCCCCATTTTTTCCACTTAAAAGCATTAAATCACTGAGAAACATATGCACAGAAATACTGGCTACAGTTATATTAAAAATACAGTAGTATTAAAAAGATTAAAACTAGTACTATAATCTCTTCAAATTATGTTGATGTTGTGCATTTGTTTTACGTGCTTAAATGCACATGAGGAATATACTGCTTTTGAGATGCTTCCTTTCTAGAGCCTTCTAAAGCACATTGCAAACAGGGAGAGAAATTAATCTTGGAACAAACTCATTCAGATTTAAGAGAGTAGTTTTGCAGATAATTGTTTAATTATCTTGAGATCTACCTGGAGTGTAGAAGAAGCACTTAGAATTTGTTCCTGTCTCAATTTTGCATTTCAGCTTTACATAGGGAAGCAACTTTCATCTGACAAAACGTGGTGCTCACTGACTTCAGCCAATAGTGTTTCTAAGAGCTTGGAGTTTCTTAACTGAGAATTCCACTTCTGGTCCACACCTTTTAAAGAAAGTATTACCAGAGACAGACACTTACTTGGGATCAATGCTACTGGTCTTACTTTGAGTGAAGACCCAATGACAATGAGGAGATCCACTTCATTTTTGTCGTACTTCATGGCACGGTGGAACTGCTCAGGCAGGTTCTCCCCGAAGAACACGATGTCCGGCTTCATGATGGCCAGCGGCTCCTCGGGGGGGCAGCGGGGACAGCGCGGCACCACCTGCACACAGCACCCCCGTTCTGTTACTGCCCTGCAGGGCTGCACCCCCGTTCTGTTACTGCACTGCGGGGCTGCATCCCTGTTCTGTTACTGCACTGCACACAGCAACCCTGTTCTGTTACTGCACTGCACACAGCACCCCTGTTCTGTTACTGCATTGCAGGGCTGCACCCCGTTCTGTTACTGCACTGCACACAGCACCCCTGTTCTGTTACTGCACTGCACCCCTGTTCTGTTACTGCACTGCAGGGCTGCACCCCTGTTCTGTTACTGCCCTGCAGGGCTCCACCCCTGTTGTGTTACTGCACTGCAGGGCTGCACCCCTGTTCTGTTACTGCACTGCAGGGCCTGCACCCCTGTTCTGTTACTGCACTGCAAGGCTGCACCTGCAAACACCCTCACACTCTCAACAGCACTGCTTGGGCAGAGCCAGGAGAGTCTCAGTGGCATTTCCTCATGTCACTGTTCTCTGGATGTACAAGCACCTGCACTTCCTACTCCTGCCTGCAGCAAGTGCTCAGGGAAATAAAGCTGCAGCAGGAAAAAAGAGGGAGAAACCAGGCAGGGCTATGCTATAAACCAAAGTCCAGCAGTCATGCTCAACACCAGCTGAGCACAGCTCCCATTTGACAGGAAAGGATTTTTCTTTGTTTAACTGGAGCAAAAACTTAGATTGCACTGTCAGTTCCAGTTGAGGATCTGATACAAACCCTGTCCTAATCCAAGAGTCTTTTGTAGAGCTTTACCTGGAGTTTTTCCTCTCCTCCTAAAGGTTACATGTGTTACACACACAACGATACTGGGCACTGTTGCAGGCACCTGGCTAAGAGCATACAGGACAAGAACAGAGGCCAGAACTTGCTTGGTCTCCATTTTAACTTTCCTCATTCCTCCAGAAATAGAGGAGAACCCTGCTTCACTAACAAAATTAGACACTAGTTAGGTTTGTGGAGAAGTAGATTCCCTTTTCTCCTGATCCAGGGAATTTTCTGATCTTTGGGTCCTCTTTCAACTCTTTCCTATCTAAAGACTTTTTAAGAGAGAAGAAAAGCAAGAAGGTGAGTGAGAGATCTACAGACAATACTGAACAATCTCCTTCTAACAGTTCAAGTCTTTTCAGCTGTAGTGTTAAAATATAACACTTAACAATAAACCCAGGGTACTGCAATCATATGGAAACCATAACAAGCTATAAATTAGAGCTCTAAAGGTGTAAAGATACGTATATTACATATTGCAATAGAAAAATACCTGAAAACTGACATTTAAATGCACATAAGTCCCTACTATACAGAGAACAGCTACAGAAAAAAAAATTTAGAATGTTAAAAGTTTAAGTGAAAGAATCAGTTTTATGGATGCCTGCAGTGGGACAGAAGACAATTAACTCTCCAAATTAAAAATATCCCAAGTAGAAGGCCTTCCTCTACTGTCAAATGATCTCTTCCAAAAATTAAGGTCTTTGAACAAAGAAAAACCTTGTGGGATGGATGCCTTGTGGGATAAGAAGCAATCTGGCATAAAGGCTAGGAGCTGGTGTGGTAGAAACCTTCACCCTTGCACCTAAGAAAGAGAACACCCAATTACCTCACGGTCAAGGGAAACCAACTAAAGGGTTCCCCAAAAAGGAGCAGATGGCTAGAATGAGTCTTGAACTTCTTCCTCAGATCTTTATGTATTAGAAAGAGAAAAATCTAACTCCAGCCAGCTGGCTCTTTTTGTGAAGGAACAAAAAATATCTGTAGGATGTTCTTAAAAATAATATTCTTAATAGCAAAGTAAACCAAATTTCACATTCAGTATATCAGTGTTACAAGGCTTCAGGCTTATGAGATTCACATTTCTTAAAGCTTTAACTCAAACATCTCTTCTGAAAGGCTTTCACTGAATTCCATTTCAAATGTACTGCCTAAAGGATTTACATCCCTTCCATATTTCTCACCTAAAGTTGCAACTGTGGACTCCGAGGCATTTATGAAAAAAACCAAGGAGCCTGCAGAAAGAATCTTCTTTCATTTGCATAAGCAAGATCTTTTTGACCACAGAATCATCACCTCTGATCCTTCAAAAGAAGGGGAAGAAGGGCAAAGGCAGAGAGGGTCTCTCCAAGCCAAAGGTTCATCTGCTCTGACAGAGCAGAACCAACTCCTGCCTTGGTCTCGGGTCATTTGACACCCAGACTTGGGGAGTTTGGAACATGGAAGAGTTCAGGAGTCCTAGGAAGCAACACCAACACCCCATTTGATCCTTGCTTAGAGCCTGCTCTCTGGTTAACAATTTCTCCATGTATCAGCTGCTGTTTGAAACACATTTTTAATACAGGTAAATGCTCAAACAGCAGCTAATGTTATAAAAGGCTAAAAATGCTTTCTCGGTGACTCTAAATTCAGATCAACACAAACCAGGTATAAATCCAACTTTCTTCTTACCATTTAACCTCTGCTTTTTATCAGAGGAGCCATTAAAAAGTGACTCTTAAGGTTTTGTTCTGATTTTTGCCATGACCTAATTTTTGCAGCACAGTATTTGAGTATACTTTTAGATACCAGAGGAAATGCTAAAATACAGAGAGGCATGAAATACATGCAGAGATATTGAAGCTTTGAAAAGCAGATCTTATAAGCAATCTCCCAGTGTGGTGGTTCAGAGTTTGGTTATTAGAAAGCTGCAGTGAGTTAAAGTAGATTTTTTTACCTGATTGAAAATATCTCCTCGAACAACTTCACAATCAACTTTGTATTTACAGATCAGGCAGGAAGCTGTTGCAAAGGAACCTGAGGGGAAAAACCCGTATGGTAGCATCAGGATTTTCAGTCATTAAGATTTGGTCTTATGCCCAAGCTGTTTTGACAAAAAGGCTGTTATATTGCAGTGCTACACAAATCAGGCGTTATACAAGGTAACGTAAAATTAAGAAGAGATCCTTGTAATACTAGAAGTTGTTGTTCTTTTAGGTGTTAGTTAGCAAAAATCTTGTTTTATGAGTAGCCATGTATCACATGCATGTCAACACACATGATTCTGTGCCCTCTCATTCTCCTGATGTGTGCTAGCACAGACAAGGAGCAGAGAACAGAAACTGCCCTTTTTCTTACACAACAGTGGTGCTGCAAACAGCATCAGTAGCACAGGAGCACACAGCAACTCCACAAACGAGCACAGAATAACTAAGAAAATGCATTAGTAAAGACAATATGCTTTCAGGGTATTGTATCTGAGTAAGACAAAGACTGAAAGCACAGAAAAACCTGGAGCACATCATTTGTGAGCAACTGGCAGCTCAGGTCTGCTGATCACTGCAGGCCTGCAAACTGCACAGCTTCTGAAACCTTGCTCAGCATTGCAGCTCCCCCAGCACGAGGGATTCCAAGGACTATGGGAGGTATGACAGTTATTTGCTCATTCTGATTAGCTGATAGTAATAATTCACACAGCATGTTAGGGACACGTCTGTCAGGCATCTGCTGCTACCTCTCTGCCACTCTATTATGTGAATTATTTTTCATCATCAGAAGTTTGGTGCCCATGCATCAGCCAGCAGGCCACGGCCTCTGCTCACTCAGCTCCAGCTGAGGAAGGAATACAATCGAATTCCAGATGCATTGGTTGAATGCAAGAGCCATTTTAAATACAGCAGAATGCACTCCAGACACCACAGTTTTCATAGGAGGAACTGTTCTGTAGGTCTGCAGTGCCAGATGGGTCTGAAGGTTCACGTAAGAACTCCCCAGATCACTGCAAGGCTCTTGGTTAACTGCTCATGATGAACTTGCCATTTGCCCCAGGCAGAGGAAAGAGTGGAATGAATCCAGCAGAGTGAATCCCTCAGAAGAGTTTCAGTTTCTCTTCAGCCACCATCATTAGGCAACAACCATTTGGTAAAGAGCAGTCGCTGTAGGTCAGATGAAGCTTGATGTGCTCAAAACCACCTTTGCTAATTTCCAAAGGCCTCAAAATCTCCAAGTGCACGTTTTTAAAGAATCTGTTTCATTCAGAATCACTTTATACAGGACATACACTGAGGATGATCCCATCCCTGGTGTGTGCAGCTGGAAAAATGGGGAGCCTGAGCACAGCAGTGATGTGCAAAAACATAGCCATGCTTGAGGTTTGATAAATGCCTCGGCTGGAATGCCAACCAAAAGAAAATGTGACACACCAATCACAGGCAGGAGCCAGCACTGGGGCTGGGGAGCTGACAGGCAGAGGCTGCTGGGCCCCATTCAGAGCACTGCGCTTGCTCTGCCTGGAGAATCAAACCCCACGGATCTGGCACTGAGCTAAGCTTTGTAGGTACGGAAATCACCTGAGTTTGGCCCCTGGCAAAGGTGCAATTAGATGGATGGGCCTTACCAACATGCCAGTGCTGCTTTTAGATGATTTATCTGCCTGAAGTTTACTAGATGATCCAAACATGCATTTAAGAACTGATTTTCTGCATACTTTTCTTGGAAGTTAATCCTTGGACTTTCAGCCTGACATATGTAAGTCCTTGGAAATGGAAAACATTTCAAGCAATTCCACTTAATTAGGCCTCATAATTACAGAATGTGTATGGCACTGAAGGGGTAACAAGACAATCTTCAGTTCAACTGAACTGGTGATTAATCCTCAATGTTTTATACATGAGGTGGAGTCACTGAAGTGTCAGGATATTTTAAGATTTTAGTGGAATATAACCCAAATAAAGAGTCAGATAACACCCAGACTCCCATTCCGTTGATTGTCAGTGAGAAGGACCTAGGGCAAGACTGATTTCCATGTTATGTTCTCACACAGATCAAGAAGCACCAAATGCATTTTAGAAGTTACAGTCTAAGCTTGTGCCAACAGGGTGTGGGTCTTCACTGATACACAGACACTTCATCAAGCTCAATTCCTGAAAGGAGTTACCTCTACTTCAAACACTTCTGATTTAAATATGTAAGCTGTCAAAAACAAAATGTCAGCATTTAAAAACCAGAATATTTGTTGGCAAGAGACAGGAATTCAAGGAAAGAAAGTTTAATTCCAATAGTGATTACCATGTCATGTGCACCAGTAAGAATTCCCACAGGGAAAATAAGTGAAACCAGACCCACTTACCATGACACTGTATTATCCTTTGGATTCCTGCAACCTGTTCCAGTGTGTCTATGTTCTGAGTATAGTTGCGAAGGAGTTTCCCTTCTTTATCCATCAAAGCGATGAACTTGTGACAGAGAGACGGCTGGAACTGCCCCGGGTAGATTTCCTGGGGAACGCAGAAGCACGTTAGCCAGTGGAAATGGATACAGAGTCTTCACCTGAGCTGGACACTGTCCCCAGCCATCAGAGCTCCCTCCCGGTGCCCTTTGCAGCGCCCCGGCATCCAGCTCCTCTCGATCCAAACCCCACTTCTCAGCATGGCAGGATGAACTGCTCCTGCAAGCTGGGGTTTTGTTCTTTACACAGCACGAAGGCAATGGCTGCATCTTTTCCTGGTTTTGAGAATTAAGAGATAGGGAAGTTTTCTCTCCTTTCTAAGTGTCAAGTGACCTCAAGACTTGTTACTAGAAACATGTATTCTGATGGACAGAAAAGGAGGAGGAGTGAAAAAGTAAAAAATTAAGAAGTATCAGCTAAATTGGACTTTTCTGGTAAAACCTGTGTATAGACAGGCTTCAACTAAGTTGATTTTTTTTGCTTGCTTGCTGTGGTGTTTTTTGGTTTGGGGTGGGTTTTTGTTTGTGGGGGTGGTGTTCTTTTAATATTAAAACCCAAAGGAACCAAGTATACTAACGAGCATTAAATTTGTTAGTATTTGGACAGGAAGCATTCAGAGAAGCCAAGCAGAAAATGAATGCTTTGGGTTTTCTTTTCCAATCTTTGTAACATGACAGACCAGCAGTATGAATTGTGAGCAAATAGAAGAAAGAATGAGCACAACCACTGGTGTTTGGTTTTCACAAGTCCTTACTGGTCCTGTAGAAATTCTTATGTCTTGGGTTTGATTTTTTTTTTTTTTGGTCCCAAGGAAACTGAAGACTAAATGCAATTGCTTTGGGGTTTTTTTTGTTTCTCTGTATGTCTACAGTTTCTACAATCCCTTCTTGTCTAAGAGATGTAATTGCTGCTTTTGGAACTGTTTAATATCACTGAGATCTTTTCAACCATCTGAAAGGGTTGTGTCTATCAGGAACTTACAACAGGAACAGTAAAATAAGCTTAAAAAAGGAGTCAGAATGTTGCTGAACATTTCCAGTTTTTATCTAAGTTACGCATTTTAATATTGTCATCTGTCTTCACTGACCAAGACAAGAACTGTTGGAAAACCATACCTTTGAAAACTTAAAAAACGGCCTGGGATCCTTTCTGAAGTATTCTATATCAAACATTGCTTGGGGATCTGGAAGGTCTGGGAAGTCCACAGCAAGGCGTGCATAGATGCCATCTCTGGATCTAAAGTCAGGTATTCCACAAGACACTGACACCTGAAATACATTTTTGCAACCTGAAATAAGTAAAACTACATATTGGACTATAAAGCGTTGCTCTTGGAAATCACATTTCTGTATGCTCAGTGCACAGAAACATTAAGAACAAAACCAGTCTGGGTTCACTGTATTTATTTTTCTTTTCTTTTTTTTTGGTCCAATATAACAATTCCCAAATCACAATCAGTAGAAACAGCACAGAAACAAAATTTGACAAGTGGACAAAAAATCCTTTAGTACAGTCTGCACAGGTAGACTGTAACAGGATACCAGAACTTGCTTTTACCACTGGAAGTTTTCTAAGATGTGAACAAAAAATTAGAGCATTACTGCATTAAATTTAATTAGTAAGCGTTCACTGATCTGCCAACTCAGGCTTAGATACGGTGGTTGATATTTTGAATTTTTTTTACATGCTAACACAGTAACAGAATAGTCTTGCTTTTGAAAAGTATATTCTGACTTTTGAAGAATAAATCTCTTTTGCTAAAAGTTGTTTGTTGATAAACATTGCTAATCAAAGCACTGTAGCAGTCAATAAGGACTGAAATTTTGGGGTAGTCTGAAACAATTTCAGACTACCCCAAAATAGGATGGGAAGAGGAGGAGAAAGAGGTGTGTGGAATTATGGAAAGAGCAAGACTGGGAGTAGCAGTGCCTTCTAAAAGCTGGTTTGAATTACTCATCTGCTCTGAATTGTGTCACACCATCTGTGTGTGAACAGAAGCAAGAAATGATCTGGTGCACAGGTACAGAGCTGCAAATGTGCAGCAGTTCAGAAATGCTCCTTAGGAAAACAGTGAGTACCTTTATCACCATCACAGAGCAGCACGTGCCCAAGTAACATTCATTCTGCTGAAATCTGATCAAACTGTCCTTACGATCATTCTCCTCCTCTGCCCCCTAACTCCTTTTCTTTTCAAATCCCATTCTTCTAGTCCCTCAGGCTCCATCTGGGATTTTAAGAGATCCACTGAGATTCTGTTTAAAAAAGTAATCCCCTTTGTCTGAAGACTAGGATAGAAAATGTCCTGGACAGGTAATGTGTTCTTATTCCAGAACTATTTTGCATGGAAGCAGCAGTTTACGAGTTTCTATGTGTAAGAATATTTCCTTCAGAAAGAGAGATGGTGTAATTTCCAATGGAAGCTCCAGTCCTTGCAGTGGACTGGACTCTTCCCCCAGCACAGTGACTTGCTCCCATCCCTGCACGCTGTACTGAAGTATTGAACCAACCTGTCTCCACATTTTCACAGTCATTGCAGTGAAATACCTACCCCAGCTCCAGTCAAGACCATGATCTTCTTGCATTCCTGCAACAGTTTCACAGCATCATCAATGGTGTTAATATCTTTCCTCTTCTTCCTTTTTGGTGGTTCTGAAAGGATGTTTATCACGATTTGCCACAGAGTCATGTCATCCAGTTCAGGTGGGGGGATCGTTTCTGGCAGCAGGTCCTTCAGAATCGTCCGTGGGTCTGTACCTAACATGAGATGCTGCTGAACAAAAGTGTAGGGACCTAAGAAAATTTAAAAATACAGATATTTAAAACAGAGGCGAGTACTGCAGATGATCATGGTCATTGTTCCATTTATTAATGCTTCCTACTACAGTTTTATGAATCTGATTTAATGCTCCATTCATCAAACCCCCTGTATTTTGGTCTAAACTCTAAAGTGAGAGCTGGGCATTTTATTTATTTAGCATTATTTTATGTTAACCCATGAAGGATTTCATAGAAAGTCAGCCAAGTAGAAATCCCAGTTCACAGCAAACTTAAACTCTTTAAGAAGTGCAACAGGATTTTCATAATGTGTCTCCATCTGTATTTTCCCAACATTTAGTATTTACAGGAATAAGCTGAAAAGACAACATACATATACCTTCCAGTGGTATTATAAACCATCACCCTAAACAGACACAGAGCCTAGCAATCCATGGATTTTTGTTGGTTTTTTGGTCATCTAACATGAATTATTTCAGACATGACATCCTCAAGCCTTTAAATCAATCTTTCCAGAAACACTAAAAGATGAGGGCTCACTGCCCTAAAATTATACAGGGATTATCTTTCTTGTTCCCTAAAGAATTAATAGTAAGTAGGCAGGCTATAGATATATGCCATAAATTAGTTTAATTTAGTGAGTCTGTGTGTATGCCTTTAATAGGGATCATGGTAGGATTTCTATTCAAGAAAAAAAGAAGACATTGACAATTTTAATCAAAATACAGCAAGTTTCAAGGGGTTCATTTTTAAACTCCTTAAATAACATACAGAATACAGCCAACACCTCTAAGCTGTTCAGAAGCAGTAATTGCCAATATTTTTGCAACAGGAGGAATAATTTGAATACTGGGGAGGATTAAGTGACTGTTCAAAGGCAAAGAGCATCTAAGAACATGCTCCAGGTTTCTACCTATACGTGGTCTTGGGGTCCAGTCACTGGAACTTGCATGTGAGGCTCTGTCTTCTTCATCACTGTCACAGGAGTGAAAGCCATTGGCTATGATTTCATCGCTGAGGAGGAAGTTATCTGCAAGACAGCAGGACCAGGGGGTTACACTCCAGCCCAAGGGCACAGTGTATCTTCAAGCAGATCACCAAAATCAAAATCACGTGCTCAATTGGTGGTTTTGTCGCTTAGGCACAGAAAATGTCTATTTTTCTTCACATTTAGAGATACGCTTTCAAGCTGTCCATAGATTTACTGCAGGGTTTGCTACCTCAATGCTGGGCTTCAGGGGGCAGGATGCTGACCTGGGTGAAACCTCATTCTCTGAAGTGTTGGGCATTATGGATACTTTACTGTGGGCCTGATATTTCTGAGTCTGAGAGATTTTAGTCTGCTAGCAGCTGCTAACTTTTTCCCAAGGGAAAAATATCTCGAGAAAGTTTCTTCTTAAAACAATCTTGGTAATCAACTGATTTGTTTTCAAAACAATTTTTCTCTATGTGATATTTTACCTTTCTAGTTCTGTTTCTCTAGTTTTACCAATGGGATTAGAGAGGTGTCATTTTTATTCACCAATCATGTTAAGTTTGTATCAGAACACCTTATAAAAGGTAGTAAAGATTTAGACAAGAAAGCCTTTTTTACCTTAAGAAAAAGTATTTAGAGTCATTCATTTTTTCGTGTCCTACAATGACATTTCACCATAGAAAAAAATCTAAATGTTTTACAGTATAATTAAAAATGTCTTTCCTTTACAATTCTCACTGCATTCAGCTCATTAAAAAACTGGGTAAAATGAAAACATGCCACCATTGCAGACAGACCTTTGACTAGGTTTTAAGAGCATTTTAACAGCATTTTGAAAGAAACCTGTAAGTGCACATTTACTACAACAAATTCGCAGGCTTTTGTGAGGGCGTTACCTTGCAGCTGAGCTGTACTGCTGACCACATACTCAATTTATGATATTTGGCTGTGACACAGAACGTGCTCCCTTGAACCCTCCTAAGTTTCTCTCGACCATTTGCCCCTGCAGCTGGGCTTGGCTCAGAGTGCCAGAGTCACCTTGGCTCAGCCCCTGGCCTTAAGCCACAGTAACTTGATCTAACTTCATCTCCATGAGCCTCCCTGAAGGAGCCCAGGGCAGAACAAGGCACTTGTGTCGCTGAGCTCACACTGCAGGGGAAATCTGAATTCCAACCTGAGCAGCTTCTCAGAACTTAGACTACTCAACCTTTTTTATTGGCTTTATTGGAAATAGCCTCAGCACCTGTAGCTTCATTTGTTGAAAATGTAAGATATGAACAAAGAACAAATTTCAGTCCTGTTCTCTACAGCAAAGAATCACTACAGTAGTTCTCAGTCTCCATCTGAAGAACTGAAGAACCCCCTGCACTATTTTAGCTGTTTTTCCACTTGATTCTCAAAGAACACCACAAAATGCCATCATTTTTTATTCAGAGGTTGTGTTGTCCTTTCCCTTGTTGACATAAATACTTTATTTTTGATTAGAACAGGAAGAGGTCAGTGACAGAAATCTGTTGTTGGTTCTTGCTGTCTTGTTCTTCTGAGGCCAGAGGTGCTCACGGACATTACTATTTCCTACTAATCTATGTATTTACAGCACTTCAGTTCCATCTCGTTATGCATGAAGTCAGTGAACATACTGAGAATTTTGGAGAAGGGAAGAGTGCATTGGTACACATCAGTAACTGTGAGGTGCAAGTTTAACTGCATTGATCTTTATGGCTTCTGTATGGAGAACCAAAGCTTACATTGCGAGGGACTTCCCACACACAGGTCACCGTGCCTGGGATTTAAGAAACAGTGACAGATACAAACAGGATAAACTAACAGTTTAAACTGTAACATCCTGGGTATTCCCCAAAGGACCAGAGGGGGTAATGCTGGCCAGAACTAAGCCAGCCACAGCAAAACACACCTGCGGCTCGGAGGGACCTGAGCAAAAGGCTCCGTGTAAGGCACCGGTAAGAGACCATCACCTGTGCTCTGAACTGTTCCAATGGAGCTTTTAAATACTGAGGCCGTTCCAGGTTTATCCTATGTTCCTTTTGGATTGCTTTTGCACACACAGAAATTTTCTGTAGAGTTTTACTATAAACATAAAAGGTCTTTAACCGCATTCCCGGGTAAAACGCAAAGACTACTGGCAGAAGGCAGTGTCTGATACATTTGAATAGATCTTTCCGAAGCACTGCTTTAAAAAAAGACAAAATTAACAACTCCAACAAGAAACAACTCAAACCTGATCTGTTTGTACTGTGAGGTATTTTCACAGTGATGCTGCCCACCAGTACACTTGATCTGAAACTTTTTACGAAGATTACAGTTTAGTTTTGAGCTACAGTCACTGAAACCTTAGCCAAGACTGTCACTTGCAGTTCTCTAATGAACTGGTCAAGACTGCTGCTCCTGATCTTATGTGCAAGTTTCTAAGGATCAGAAATAAAATAATTAACACGGCAGAGATTATGAAAAGGAAACCGGGCTTATGATTTTTTCATTTTTTAATAACTTGTTGCCAGCAACACAGCAGAATAAATGTTCTCAGGGCTGAGAGCCGAGCCGCTGTCCCTGCGCGGCGCCCGGCACAAGGCGCAGGAGGCCTTGACAGGGCGGGCTCGGAGCCGCCCGGGGCCGCCGAGCCGCCCGGGACCGCGGAGCCGCCCGGGACCGCCGA
>WBMY01015702.1:243109-258402 GCA_013397315.1 Donacobius atricapilla
CGCGCTCCTGCCTGAGCTCGGCCTCGGCGCTCCTGCCCCCGCCGCCCAGGACAGCCCGCTGGAGCCGTGCCCATGGATGCCATCCTGAACTGCAACCCGGAGCAGCTGGAGGATTACTACGACTTGCTGGGATGCGATGAGCTATCGACGGTAAGAGCCGCTCCCTCCTCGCCAGTTTAGTGTCAGTTTGAACGTGCTCGTGTGTCTGCAGGGAGTTTGCAGCTGTGTCTCTGCGGGCAGGAATATTTGGAATGCCTTGGGCACCTTCTTTCTTGCCACTTGTAGGACCTCCCTTGAAAAGCTCAGTTTTTTCTCCTGTGTTTTCTCCGACAGTAGGAGCCTGGAGTAAGGCTTAGGTTGAAAATATCGTGCAGAACAGGACTGGATTATGGAGAGAGCCAGCTGCATGTATTTGACAGCATCCAAATAATAGTTCGGAATATATATTATTGGTTTGGAAAACTAAAAGGAGCTATTTATGTACAATTAATACAATGACAGTTCTTAGCTCTAGGGCACTGATAATGCTGCTGAGTTTCTCGAGCTTTATACATATTATAATATTTTCTAAAATGTGTTCACCAGTTCAGATGAAAACAAAACCAATGTCTCTATCTTTTACTATATTAATGTTTTTTAAATGCTGTTTTAAATTACATTCAAATGCTAGTTCTACTAATTTGTTTTAGTAGCAGGTACATGCTTTAAAATGAAATTTAGCTAAGCTATTTTTGAGTGATTTGCAGCTACATAAAGTGCACATCGTGTTAAAGGTGTCCATACAACTTTTCTTTTGCTAGTCTAGTTTTTTTAAATTTAGCTGTTATATTAACTGGAATTGCGTTTCTGATTTGGAAAAGGAGTTTTGATGACTCTGCTGTAATGAGGGATGTATTCAGTGAAGATAAAAGCTGTCTTTTGCTCAGTAGATTTAGTCAGATGCTCTCAGCTGTCCTGCTGGTGAGTGTAAAGATCAGGAGTAAACATCTTCGGTGTGTCACAGCGGGAAATGTAAAGCTTTTCCTGAGGACACTCCTGGAAGTGATCCCAGCAGAGGGCAGTGCTCGAGTCTCCAGCAGCCTTGTTACGCACATGCGGTTTCTGTTTTCTACCTCACACCGATGCCTTAAGGGCTCAGCAATTAATGAGCAGTTCAAGTACATGAGATAATGATTGCTCAAATTGCTTAAAAATGGAATTAAAAAGCTGCAATAAATGCTAATGGGTCCTGGAAAACAAGCTGTCAAGTACTATTTGTTAGGAGAAGCGGCAGATGTTGCTGCACTGTTTTTGACATGGGAGAAAGAACTTGAAGATCCAGGCTGAGTGAGCCCCCTCAGGACCCTGCACAGCTCTTCTGGGGTCTCACGGAAATTTGGAGCATTACAGGGATTTTTCATTCTCACTGCTTTGTGCAGGAGTGAAGCATTTGGCACTGGCTGTTGTGGGCGCACATAGCACAGTCCCAGCTGCAGCACTGTCATCTGAGCTGCTGAATATCCTGGTCTTGGTTGGACCTGGTTAAATGTAAGCAGAAATGCTCTCAGTTTCTACAGATTTTTTGCTGTATTCAAGTAAACACAAGCCAAGTTCATTCTTGGCTTGTGGTAGACTTGAGCTCGCAGACACCTACTTCAGATGTGACAGGAAGAGGGGAGATTTAATCTTCATCCTTCTTCAAGAACAATGCTATTTGTGTGTAGTGGGTATTGGATATTTTTCGTGGTAAAACACCTCACTGTATATTTTATATTCATTTCATATATGTTGTATAAACTCCCTATAAACTTTTCTTTCTACTGTTTTTATTTCAAGCCGGAGATTTCCATGCCACCCTTCTGCTACATTTTAACTTTAAAGTTCCCCTTTAAGTAACTAAGTTTTTGAGATGGTAGCTGGCTATACAGTAACCAGTCTCGCCCAGTTCTCTGTACCCTGCATGTGTTTTACAGTGTCTTTCTGACTGCAGATACACCACATTACATCCATCCCCCTGGAATCAGCTACTGAGCAGAGTGAAAAGTGCAGAATTCTTAAGATACTACCATAGACCACCTTTTTTTTTTTCCCCAGAATATGCCAGCAAGCTTTGTCCCGCCAGTTGAGTGAACTGTAATTTTATTCTAAATAAAAAATGTTACGAAACTTAATATTGATGGAAATAATTTAAATTGTATGTGGCTGTCATGGTTTGACAAATGAGGAATTTGTATAAACAGCCCTTGTAGTATGGGAAAGAATGGTAATTATTTAATACCTTAGGGCAAATTGTGAAAGCTTAAGCCGAACTGGAATGCTATAAAGAAGTTTTGGCTTCTGAGTTATAAGAACCAGCAAGATACTTGGAAAAGCATTAAACATTTGAAAATCTAAGCTGATGCCCACTCTAGTGGCTTTCTGTGGTATTTTGTTAACATGCCTTAGCTTTTCCAGTGGTTGGAATACTTCATGGTATAACGAAATGTGTGAGAATTTGCAATTAACTGATAATCTAATACACGCCAATATTCTAATGATGATTATGAATCTATTCTACTCCAAGCCAACCTTTTTTCGTGGGAAATTAACTTGAAGGAGGAATGTGAACTACTGGTTATTGAGCAAGTTATTTTGGGGTATCCAAGATGGAAACCTCATGGGGTGCTAGCTGAATTTCCTATAAAAAGGATATGGAGAAAGCCACCTAAACCCACAAATTGATCTGCAGCAATTCAAAGAGCCTTTGATTCCTGCTATGAGAGAGTTAGAGTTCCTGCTGTGCTGAAAGTTAGAGTTGATTAAACAAAGTAAAGAGTAACTGAAGTGATGCATTTGCCTCTGTGGTCAAATGTCTTTGCACATTTTTCTAGAGCCATACTGGATGACTGAGCCTCACAAAAACAGGACTAAGGATGAGTGCATGAAAATGAGAATAAATAAGCAGTGCCACTAGCAGATGGTTGTTGTTACCTACTTTGGTTGTACTAAAGCTTGTAAAATTGAATAGGACAAAATCTTTCAGCATTCTTTGTTGTTCCTCCCAGCCTCCTTCAAAAAGAAAATTGGCAAGTCTCTTCTGTGTTTACTCACTTTGTCTCAATATTTTGTTTAGGTTGAACAGATTCTTGCTGAATATAAGATTAAAGCCCTTGAATGTCATCCTGACAAGCATCCTGGAAACCCCAAAGCAGGTATGGATTATTTCCTGTGTAAAAACAATCTATTTTTTCCTTCTATTACCATGGCCAAGATACTAAATTCAGCCTTAAAACTTCTTTTTCCCTCAATATATTTTATTCATCATGCGCATTGAGCATGTGCTATTTAAATAGCAAGCTTGTGATGTTCTTTCTAAGACTTGTACACTTCTCTGTGATAGAGCAGGAATGACACTTTTTGGACTTTTTGATTTCTAGGACCTTGAATTTTTTTTCTTTCTACAGTAGATCTGCTTTTAATGCAGAATTTATTTCTGGAGTGTGTCCCTTCCTAAACCTATGGAGTTGGTGCACTTCCACACTCAGTGGCCTTGAAGTGCCACACTTGTGTCAGCCAATTTACTGCCAGGACAGGCTGTGAGGAGAGCACAAAGTGGGCTTTAGTTTCTTTGAATGGAACTTAATGGCTGGAAGTGAGGAGAAGCCAGCCCCACGAGGAGCCTCTGTTTGCAGGACAGCAGCTGAGGTTTGTGTTGCTGAGATGGGGCAGCTCCTCGGAGCTGGCAGGGCTGAGCAGTGCCTGAGTTGTTTGGAGCCAATCTTTGCCCATTTATAACCACAGACTGCCCTGGGCAGGGCTCACAAGGGCTGAGCTACAAAAAAGAGCAGCCAAGTGCCAAATATCAGAGCAGCTTTGCTTGCCGTGAGGAAATGTTATATTCTCTCTTTACCTGAACATGCCTTATTTACTTTAAATACCTTTTTACACTACTAGTGAGAGTTTATGTTTTTTATTTCATCAGCTTAAAGCTTAATAAAGAGCAATGAAAGTAGACCTTTTATTTGTTGAAAACTAGTAACACTAGAATAAGAAAACCTAATGCAATTGTTCCCTCAGCCTGTTGTCTCTTGTTTGATTTATAGTTACCAGTTTGATTAGTGTTTGGGTGTAGTGTATTTCAAAAGAACTCTCTCTCATTTGTAAACTGGAATAAATGAATAATAGTAATAATAATAGATCACTGTAACATAGGTGAGTCATAGATAAAGTCTAAATCTTTATAACCCTTCCACAAATAGTAACATGCAGCTGCATCCTTAGTAACCATCCCATGAAAAATTACCTGTAGGGAAAAACAAGAGCTCTCATTCATGCATTTTAGCATATGTAGAAAATACACCTAAAAAATGCACAAGTTAGTTAATCTGAACTATATTTAAATTATTCTTCTTGTTTGTCAGTTCCTGCTCATCTTTTTTTCTCCCTGCTCACAGTTCTTGTTGCTGTGCTCTGCTCTGACTCCCGTGCTGCTGTAGATCTCAGTGTGTTCCTTCTAAGCAGTGTTGTTCCAATTTCCCTTTTTAAGATGGTCTGCAGGGGCTGTACCCTCCAAATTTCTTTCGACTTAAATTGAGGAGCTTTTGAAGCTGGTAGACAAAGGAACATTTCAGATTTGCAAAGGTATCAGTGCACTAAAGGTGCTGTGATCCTAAGGCCAGCCAGCAGCGTGCGAGCTGGAGCCAGAACCACATCCCCTGGCCGCTTGCTTCTCCTCCTGCCTTCTCCTCTGCTTTGCTCTGAGCCGGTGCGGGCAGGTCCCCTTTTGCATCTGAACTCCTTTCTTTGCCAACAAACCTTGTCTTCAGCGTCGTTTTGGTCTGTGTCCTAGTGGAGGATTTCCAGAAGCTGCAGCACGCCAAGGAGACCCTGACCAACGCGGAGAGCCGTGCGCGCTACGATTTCTGGCGCCGCAGCAGAGTCGCCATCCCGTTCCAGCAGTGGGAGGCCCTGAGCAGCTCCGTGAAAACGGTCGGTGGAGCCTCGGCGTGGGCCCTCAGGAGCAGAGGAGCGGGGCTGGCCCCGACAGAGTGGCAGGGACTGAGGGCATGAGTGAGTCAGGAGTTCTGCACTTCAGCCAGGTCTGGGGATGGAATAGTGCAGAGAGATTCCTGCACTATGGATGCTAAGGAAATTCAGGAAAAACTGGAGGCCTTCAGAAGCCCAGTCACAGAAGGGCATGAGGCCAGTAGTCTTAGAGTGAATTTATTGGGTTGCTGCTTTTATAGGAAGTTTAACTAATTTAAGGGCTGTTTTCAAATGCTTCAGCTCACTTTGCTTTTGTAAGAAACTTCTATTTCTTTTTGAAGTTAAGTTACAGCTAGGGCCTTTATATATTTTTATATTCTTCTCTTGGTATATTGCTTATCAGATAGGTTTTCATGCTGTCTGAATAAATAAGGATCTCATTGAAAAAATCCAGAAGACAGTTCCTTTGAACCCTGGGCTTCCCACAGAGCTTTGGAGGGGCCCTGCTAGGCTGGTGGGGTGACCTGGGCCTGGGTGATTCCCCTCCTGATTTTGCTGTTGCGATTTGGTAGCATGTCCCTAATAGAGCTCGATTCCATAATATTGGATTTTTTTTTCCTGCCTTATTAGATTGAATGATAGTTACAGGGCTACATGGTCATATTTTAAGGCAGGTGAGTTAAAGTTTCCTATGGCAATTCTGCCCATGTCAATTCTGCTTAGGAGAGAAGTTTGAGACACTTCAACTACAGCATTGTGGCTGAGCTTGAATGTTTGCTGGAAGTATCCAATTAAGCTTAGTTCAATTCCAAACATGTGCTATTCCACAGACTTTAGTATTAAATCTTTTCAAATTGCCTCGCCTTCAAAGGGTACTTTGAAGTCAAAGACAGCTTTGAAAATGAACATTTCTGAAGTACTCAAGCCCTCTTTAAAAAAGTGTGAATTCATGAGAGAAGAAACTGGACAAAAGGCCCTTAAAATTCTGATCTACTTGTACATGTTGTTCTTCTCCCCCACCTGATGTAAAGTGTCCTCTCCAGTGCTGTTTGGGCCATGTAACCATGCTTTCCCCTGGCCATTGACCTGCAGGCCTCTCAGTGTGCTTTGTTTAACCATGTATTACAGCAATATAAGAAAGAAAAAGTAATTAAACCCCATGAAAGTATAGGGCTTAGTTCTTTGTTATGTTTGCCTTCCTTTAGTCAATGCACTGGGCTGTCCAAAGTAGGAAGGACCAAATGCTGGAAGCTCCTGACTTTGGGAATACCAGCAACGTAACTGAGGAGATGTGGACCCAACAGACGGGAAACAGTGGAGATGAATTGTTGGAAGGGAGCAGGGAGCAAGAAGATGTTGCAATTCCTGATGTGAAACCACAGTCTTCAAAGAATCCAGACTCCCCAAGTAAGTGAAAACAGCAGTTACAGAAAATTGCAGGAGCCAGGCATTGACCTGAAATGGGAGCTTTCAAGTCATGAGGAAGCCTTCTCCAGAACCCTGTGTTTAACTTGTAGCTTTTTAGTTATGTCTTTGGGTTGGGATTTTGGTTTGGGTTTTTATGCTTTAGATTATTTATTTAATTCTGAAGTTTTCAGATGCTCCTTCTTCCCTATACCAAATTCCTGCTTTGTTTGCTGTAAAACCAGAAAACTGGAGAAGAAGAAGAAGAGAAAAAAAAAAAAGCTTAAACCAAAATATAAAATTTACTTTTTCTGATATGTGAAAATGCAAAGTAAAAAGAGAAGGTAGTTATTTTCAGTGACTTTTTAAAAACTAAGTTTTAAAACTGTTAAGTAAAATATTTAGGTTTGGGGGTTTATTATTCATTGTGCAGAACTTTTGCAGTTTGCATCCAATGAGCTAATGAGGTCTAAAATTTGAGACTTGAAGGCTTCTTCTGTATGCAAACAGTTTTGTTTTTTCTAAGTAGCGTATGCACCAGAATAAATGTGTGCTTCAGAAGTGCCCCCTGGCAGTCAGCACTTTCTGGCTGTGGTTTAGGTCACTGTGCCTGGTCAAAGCTTCCTTAGCACCATGGGCACCCTCTGTGCTGCCTGGTCCTTCAGGAGTTTCCTAATCCTAGGCCCATGGCAGCACAGAGCTATTGTTAAACAAAGTCCTGTCATTGCTCCCCAGTTTGATCAAACAGGTAATTAGGGTGAACCGTGAGGGAAGCAAGACCTGATGTAGTCCCAAACATTTGTGGGACACAGAAAATAGATACGAAAATTCTACAAAGAAGTGTAAGCCAGGCCTTACTGAAAAGTTGTTTTGGAAAAATTATGCTCTGTAACTTCATACTATTTGCTCTTTTTTGGTTTTTTGGTAATTAAATCATCACTGTATCCTTTATGGAATAGTAAAATTTTGAAGTAAAGAGAACGTCATCTTGTTCCTTGTAATGGTGAATTGTCTTCGCAGGCATTTTCTTTCCCTATTTTTTCTTTTAAGTTTTAATTTAATTTCCAGATATTTGAATGGAAAAAACATCAAACTCATCAAGTGCTTACTTCATTTATGCAATGGTATATGTTTACATTAATAAATGTTAATATTATAATATATTTTACAGACTGTAGATGCACTTCAGTGTTTATACCTGATGTTAGGATGTTGATAATGTTTTTGTTTTGGTCCAGCACAAATTTATATATTGGATTCCACTTTGAAACTGTGGCATTGTCTGTTCCTGTCTGCTGGCCTGGATGAATTCTGGACTAGCACTTACATGGCTATTTCAGCTCAAACGAGATCTGAACACGAATTCTGCTCATAGGATTCACTTTGCTGTAAAAGGAAGTTCACCTTTTAGTATTAAAAGGCCCCAGATCACGTGCTTGCAGATTTATCACCATCTCCATCTTCTTCCTTCGATTAAGCCAATGCAATTTGTTCCGTTTTCCTTTGCGAGTCCTCTGTCGGGACTGCAGGGTCCTTGCTGTTCTCCTTTGGCCCTTCCCAGCAGATCCCTGTTCTGAGGTTGGTGTTCCAGTTCTTGCTCCCACGTGCCGAGAGCTCAGGGCTCCTATTTGTCAGTGCTAGTCAAGAGCACTGGAGGTGACCACTTTTCTGCTTACTTTTTTTTGGGGAAGACTATCAAGTGTTAGTTCAGAAAATTTAATTTTGTGCATGTTTATAATAATTTAGTTGTCTCTCTTTTTTCCCCCCTCAGGATTTTCCGAGGGGAATTACTGGCACTTGCGTTTCCGCTGGTCAGGCGATGCTCCATCAGACCTTCTGAGGAAGTTCAGAAACTATGAGATCTGAAATGAGAAACACGCAGGAGCACGAGGTCTTCTGTTCAACAGTTCAGTTTTGGTTTTTTTTTTGCCAGCAGTTATAAGTTATTTGTACTTTGTATTCTTTGACTGTAATGTGTTGTTCCAGTCAATGTCCAAATACTGATTAATCACATGTGCTGTGAGTGTTACAGATGGAGCTTTTTCTGTTTAATAAACAAAGCCCTTTTCAGTATTAACATAAAGTGATTTTGTGAAGTTATCTAACATCTTATATATTGTTTCTTGTATTCTCAAATATTGTGTAGTGATTAATATTTCTCTCAGTAGTGTGATGTTATAAAAACATACTCTCAGTAGAACCCTGGGCTCCAGGGTATCCTATTCAGCAAGGATCTTCCAAAAGCTGTATGACAATGAACTGTAAACAGAGCTGTGCTTAACTCTCAACTCTGTGCTCTGCTGCACTTCTGCATTGCATTGTACTCGCTACAGTGATTTGTAATGTACTTATTACAAACTTAACTTGTAGGAGAGTTGGGATCTTATGTTGTAGATGAAATAAGAAGGTTCTTGTTATCCAAGGGTTCTGACAGATCAAGCACTCCTAAAAATCACCTTATCTTCTACCTTAACCAGAACACTTTTTGCACCGCTATTTGTTTTGGAAGACAGTCCCAGAACTTTACTTCTCCAGAGAGCAATTTTTGTCTTAAGATGTACTGATGGAAAACTGACCCCCTGTGTATGTGTGCCAGCATTGTCCTGTGGCTTCACAACATTCCCCTCCCTGCTCAAGTGTGGTAGACATGGTTTTATCAGGGCTTTGTATGGTAAGGAATGAAAAATCAGACTAGTCAGCACTAATGTGTACAAAATCTCACATGAAAAGTTTTTGATACTTTGGGCAACTTTTCAAATTCTACATTGTTGTTGATTTATTTTGTGTTTATTTTCTTCTTTGCAAACTTGGCTAACATATTGATGTGGTTTTGTGCAGGCAGATAATTCCAGCAGCAGCAAATAAAACTTTGTGCTTACAGAAAAAGGAGTTGCTTTCATCTTTTTAATTAAATCCTCCACCCACCACAGAGATTCCTTTGAAATTTCTTGTTATTCGTCACCTCAGTGGGTAAAAGCTTAAGGAGTCTGGTTATGAATGCTGGGCAGTGCAATGGAAGGTGCAGCCTGGCAGGCACAGTGTTGTCCCCACAAGGGAACAAGGTGCTGTCTCTCCCTACAGGGCGGTGCGTGGGGGGCCGTGCTGTGCTGCCTCCCTTACTGTGCCCCTCCTGCTGGGGCCTCTTGGGCGGGCTGTGACAGCCCCCGGTGCTGCCACTGGGGCCCAGCAATGCCTGGATCTGACTGACCTCATGGCATCTGCACCCTGGGGCTGCTGCCTGTGCTGGTCCCGGTCTGTAACAGCTCGGTGCTGCTGCTGCTGGTGCTGCTGCCGCTGCTGCTGTGTTGCTGCTGCTGCTGCAGCCGCGCTGCCCTGGTGTGCGGGGCATTGGTACCAAGAGCCACTTCTATAGCGCATCATCTTCAACTTTACATGCTTCTCCCTGGCACATTATAGAGGTGAGATTAATAATTCCCTGTAACATTTGGTAATTGTAACTGGTTTGGTTTTTTTCTAGTGCATTTGCTGCTTTACTTCATGTATTTGCTCAGAAAGACTTCTGGTCCATTTTGTATTGAGGGACTGTAAACAGTGTCAAACAGTAGTAACAGGAGAAACTCTTACTATGTGTGAAGGATACTAAGAGGGAATGACATTCCCTCGAACAAAAGGGTGGAAATGCAGCCAGCTGGAGCACTTCGAATCGGGCAGCCCAGATTCTCCTCAGCCCGTTTCGTAAAGGTGAAAGGGGATAATTGGATGGATGATTTAGTGCCTAATGAGCTGGTTTGCCTTGAGAAGTGAACATACAATAGACCTTTGAACAGCAAACTAATAGCCTGTGTCATTAAAACCGATGTCATTATTAGCCAATTATTGCGTCGTTGGTTTTGGCAAAGAACCTTTGGATGTTTGTTCTGGATGAATAATTACAGATAATTGGAAGGTTCTTAGCCCAGCAAAAGCTCATGGCAAAACTTGTGTTTTGCAACGACCTGCTGAAGATCAGTCCTGTAATTTGTATTTACCCTCATGAGGAGGGCGGGTTCTAACTGCTGCTCCAGCACACCAATGCCACCAATACAGACTTTTTTCCTATTTCTGTACATGTTAAACTCGAAACGGTCCATTTTTCTGTATTGAGTTAAATTAATTTATGCCTAGCAGAGCAAGCCCAGATGTGTTGGAAAACAAGAGGAACCTGTGCAGTCTGTTTTGCTTTTTATTCCCCAAAACCAGGTGGGACCTGACCTGTTGGCCAGTAGCAACAGTTAACTGGAATGAGTGGGCAGCCCAATTCTCCCTCATGTTAGAAAGTAAAGAAACAAGCGCCTGATCAGTGCAAATTAATCAGTGTTAGATCATTCAGGGTCCATGCCCAAAGCATAAATTGCATATCTGTTTCTTTGAATGTGTAGCACTTTTAGAAGTTTTTTGCTAGTAGCATGGAAAGATCCAGTGCGTGTCCCATCTGACGTTCCAGCAGCAATAATGTGGTGCTTTGGGCCCCGCACTGGTGAGCACCAGACATAATTCACATGGTGTAACTTGCACTGGCACAGGGGTTGTGAGCTGGATCTCAGGCTCTGTGCGGGTGTGATGAAGGCAACAGAGTCAGGCGCTGGTGGTTTTAGGGGCGCGCTGAGATCTTTAACTCTCTTTGCAAAGTGGGAACAGCGGCAAAGGCTTGTCTGTGGGGGTGTGCAACAGCAACAAACCCAGACACCTTTTATTAGATCAGGGCCTGGGAGTTTCAGGTTGGAGGAGGGCAGCTGTCTACAAGACATGGTAAGCTCCTATTTTATTCTTTAGCTCCCCTTGTGAGTTGCTTGGATGGGCAGTAAAGGTCCTGAATGTTTTGGGTCTGTGAGGGCTCTGATTTCCTGTGCTGTTACAGCGCTGAATGATTCGGTATGAAAATAAACAGAGCTGTGAGGTGAGCCCAGATCCTCTGGAGTCCAGTCAAAAGTGTCAATAAAACCTGGACTTGTGAAGGTTGAGGAGTTTTCATCTGGAAGTTATGAGACAGCAGATGGGGTGCAGGTGTATGGTGATAATGATGATAAAATACAGAGAATAGGGGACGTTGTTCAATGCTGTGTTTCTAGGTCTGAAGCTATTTCAAACACAAATTAAGCAACTGTTTAGCCAGTTATTTACAGTGAGACTGCATGGGGGCATTCTGCTAATAATTATATAAATGATTTCATCTTTATTTGCTGCTGTTATACCTGTGCAAGTGCAGAATATATAAAATTGTCAAGAACTAAAACATTCTCAACCTTTTTGTTTTGCCAGTATTTGCCAAGTTGCTTTGCCAAGATTTGCCAAGTGACAGTGTTTGGATAATGAATACTGACAGTATATGACTAATAATCTCAGGCTGAGTAATGCTGAATGGTAGGTAAGGTCATTTCTTGATTGTTTTCCTCTTTAAATGAGATTTTTTTTTTAAAGGCAGTTTATATGTTCTGTAATAAAAGCAAGTATCCTGATTATTAAAAGAGATACTGTGTATCTTTAATTTCCTGGGCATGAACATTGCGCTCCGACCTTCCCGGCAGGCTCATCTCTCATTTCAGGAAATGAAAGTGTAAGCAGTGAAAAGCTGTTGTGAAGCTGATGAAATTACACAGCAAAAGATAAAGCCGCTCCGGCGGCTGTCGGGCCGTGTCACTGCAGATGGGCCGATGATGACCAGGTCGTGTATGCTGGGAATTTTATTGCAGCCCCGGCACACACTCCCCCAGCTGTTGGCAGAGCTGCCAAGCCGCCCTCCCGCGGGCACTGCGTGTGGTGGTGCTTTCCCCTTTGCTGTATTAATCTCATCTCCCTCCCTCGTTAATGAAGGTTGGGCTCTGCGTGTGCTCTGCTTGTCCCGGCTCTGAAGGGCTTCTGTCTGAGTCCCTGCAGTGGCGCACAGGATAAACTGGGGGCTCTTCAGGTCTCTGATGGCTATAACCTGCCACACCCGATGGATGCTGCAGAAAATGAATTTTCATTCCTCCATTCCATCTTCACGGTGGTTTGCTCTTTCTCCTCCTTCTGGCAGAGAAGTAAGCGAGAGGGATTCCTTCTAGAAAATGAAGTTTGCTGCCAACATTCAAAAAGTTTCCAGTCTTGACACGTGTTGAGGTTCTCAACATTTTCAACAAAATTATTTGCTCGCTGCTTTGTCGAAAGTGCTTCTCTTGGCACCAAGGACAGACAGCTTTTCTAAGGAGATGCAGTTTGACACTGGGCATCAGTCCTTACACAGACTATGTTTACTTTGCTAGGATTGTCCCAGCTGCTCATTTGCTAGCTGAGGATTTCCATGGAGCCCTCAGATTTTTGCTGGGTAGAGGGCTGTAAGCTCCTCCTCTTCCTCAGAGCCTTTGTGGGATTGATATCCATGGGCAGGAGAGGGCAGGAGAAGGAGCAGAACGGCCAGAGGAGTAAGAGACTGTTGCAGCTGGGTGGGTCCGTGTGCCTTTGGTGCCTTCTGCTGCTCAGGGTCCTCGATTTCAAGGGATCTGAGCCTTCCCCAGGTTCCCCATGTCCATCCTTGGCCTGCCATTGCCAATGCACTTGCACATGCCCTAAGAGAAACAAATACCCAAGCCTGAAATCCCTGGGAGCCTTGCTGCAGAGCACTTTGAATGTTCATTTGGCTGCCAGCTTAAATAACTTTTGTTTGTTCCCTCTTTCTTTATTGTTCCTCTTCTTTCCCTGCCTCTGTTTCTTGATTAAATTAAGTTGCACTAGCGGAATATGCTAGAGTAAAGGGGCTTGCATATGTTTATGTTGGGTTTTTCTCCTGTCTTTAGAGATTAGAGAGAAGTGAGAAGTTGTTTCTGCTCTGGCCTATTATGGCCTCTGTGGAAATGGCTTTTTGCATATTTCCAGCTTTTTCTTTCTTGACTTTGCACATTTTTCAGCCCTTCATTAGTGCTGGGGCCACTCAGAGAGGGAGACTCACACATCTGAGTGCTGAGGGCTCAGTTTAAGCCAACCAGAGACAACTGGGGAATGCTGCCTTGTTTTGTGTTTCCTGGTTATTAATGGCATAATAACATTTGTGGGCTTTTCCCCCCTCATCAGCACACTGTGTGTGTATGTGCACCATGCCATGTGCAGAGGGTCATAAAAGGCAGGGAAAGAGGATTAAGGGCCCCCCTCACTGGAGGTCCAGGAGGAATCAGACCAGCTTCCTTCAGGAAAGGCAAGGTTTGATGGAGCAAGTCCATTCCTTACAGAGAAGCCTGCTGCTGCTAAGATTTAATTTATTTTGTATCACTATAGGACGTGGGGGCAGAACAAGAAGCCCTTGGGCGAATCAGGGCACTGTTTGTGTGTAAGCCATTGGAGGAATCCTGAGCTTTGCAGCTGGACACTGCCTGAGCTGTCCGCAGGGCCTGGAAGGTGAGCTATTGAAAGAGCACCAACCCCAGGTGCCCTTCTGTCACCTGCATCGAGGGCTCTTGTCGAGGCAATGCCAGAAACTCGCCCCTGGACCTGCTGCAGCTTTGGTGCTACTGCTCTTTGTGCCAGGGCCAGGAGCGGAGCAGGAGGGCATGGCCTGATGAGCTGCAGCAGGATAAATGTCACAGGACAACAAAGATGGGGAAGGGCCTGGATTGGCTCTTGTGAGGAAAGGCTGAGGGAGCTGGGCCTATTCAGTGTCACGAAGAGATGGCTGAGGGGGCCTCTTGAACGCGTATAAATATCCAGAGAGGGGCGTCAAGAAGGTGGAGCCAGGCTCTGCCCGGTGGTGCCCAGCAATGGGACAAAGGCAAGGGCCAGAAACTGCTGCACAGGAACTTCCACCTGAACCGAGGCAGAGCCGCTTTCCTGTGCCGTGAGCGAGCGCCGGCACCGCCTGCCCGGAGGGGCTGTGGGGTCTCCCTGACGGGCGATATTCCAGAGCCGGCCCGGCCCGGGCGCTCGGGGATCACCGTGCACAAGCCGAGGATCCGCTGCGTCCCTTCCAACCCGCCCCGCTCCGTGCGCTCCCAAATAATGGCGCTGGTTGTTGCAGAGGCCTTTAACCGAGCCAGGAGACGCGGGGAGTAAAATTGCACACGACAAGGAGCAGGAAAGGGAGAGAAAAACAAAAATGCCCAAGCCCGAGCGGGCCGCAGCGAGCAGGGTTCGAACCTGCGCGGGGAGACCCCATTGGATTTCAAGTCCAACGCCTTAACCACTCGGCCATCGCTGCTGATGCTGCTCCGTCGCCCCGGCTGCCGCCTTATAGGGCGTTCCGCCCGGTGCAGGCCCCGCCCCCAGCCCGCGCAGCCAATGGGCGCCGCCGTCCGGGGCCGGCGATGGCNCGGGGCCGGCGCGGCAGAAATGAATCCCGACCCAGCCTCAAACACCGACCGTGTCCGCTCCTGCGAGTTAAACCTGCGCGCTGGGGTCGGACAGGGAGGAGGCAGCCAGGAACTGCTACAGGACACAGTGGTCGCTGGCTGTTGCATTAGCTTTCAGTGGCATCAATATTTTTCCTGTTTTTGTTATTTCTTTCAATTATTACAAAATGTCTCTGTCACATGACCTTTTATATGTAATTCAATTCGCTGTAGATAATTTTTTTTTTACGCTAGCATCACTTAATTGTACCAGCAGTAGTACAATGGAAATTAAATTTCATTTGACTTTCTACCTGTGTTGCAATGGCTAAAAATAATAATTTTACTTGATTTTTCATTCCTGCAGTCAGAGCTTTTGGTTTTTTTTTTTTAAGTAGATGGAGTGATATTGGTGACTGTGCTTCCTACCCTCCTTGTTTTTGCTTCTTTTTGTATGCGTTATTGATCAAAAAGCATTCATCATAATTGTTTTAACTTGCTTCAGCATCGAAAGTATGGCTGGATTAGTATTGGTCTTAAAATAGGCTTATGAAGAGCAGCTGTCGGGCGTTTTTCTGGGCGGTGAGCCGGGGCTGCAGAGGACGGGCCGGCCGCGGTGTGCGGTGCCCGCCAGCGCCGCTCCCCGCGGCTGCG
>WBMY01015702.1:263050-287620 GCA_013397315.1 Donacobius atricapilla
GGTCAGACCCTCCCCTCAGGTTCGCGCCCTTTCCCCTCGGGTCAGACCCTCCTCTCAGGCCCGCGCCCTTTCCCCTCGGGTCAGACCCTCCTCTCAGGTTCGCGCCCTTTTCCCTCGGGTCAGACCTTCCCCTCAGCTTCGCATCTTCTCCCCCTCAGGGCAGCCCCTGGCCGGGTGTGCTGCCGCGGCCGCCCGAAGGAACGGGGGAAGAGCGAGCGCCTGTGCCCTGCGGGAGGAGAAGCGGCGAAGGGAACTGGAAACAGGGAGCTGGGCATGGTGCAAGTGTCTTCAGGAGGCAGACGGCCTTAAAAACAACAACAACAACAACAACAAACTGGGGAGGGTTTCGGGCCAAAAAGGCATATGAATGTCCCCCCTTACTGAGACGAGAATGTGGCTCAGAGGTGTTTCTGGATACTCTGGTGTATCCTGGACCTGGTTGCCTTTTGGTCAGAGCTTTCAGCATTTCAGACTGACTTCTGTGGCATGAATGGTATGAGCATGTAAGTAGGCAAAATATATTTTATACAGGGGTTCTGTGAGGTCTCTTTTAGTATAGTGGCTCCTGCTTTCGTCCATCTTGCCAGGGAAATGAATACAGTTGCCCGTGCTGCCCCATTTTTGGCATATTAGTACAAACACTCCTCCTAGCCTTGCCAGCAGCTGCCTCAGCAATATTTGAAAATGCTTTCAGGGTCTCTTGTAAGAAGGTGCTTATTTTTATTGGTCTGGGATGGCAAGAACCTTGTCCAAACCCTGCCGATTCTGACTGCTGCCCTGAAGTTACCACAGCTTTTGAAGTGGTCCCTCTTAATAACCACCAGGAATTCAAAACAGTTTCCTCTCCGGTTGTGAGAGGTGTCTGAACATAGGTGTGTAGCACCATTTTAGACACTTTTGGCCTTTTAAAGCATCCCCATGTCCAGCCCTTGCATATGTGGTTGAATCCTGCGGGAGACCTGGAATGTCCGAGAGGCTCTTCTGAGGGATCCTGCAGTATCTAAAATGATTCCAGGTGCTGGTCTTTAGCAACTGATTCCCATAACTCATTCAATAACTCAAAATGATGGGTCAAAAAACTTCAAATAAAATGAGCATTTTTCACACCTCTCATTAGTGAGTCTATCAAAACAAAGAGGGTTGCTGTTCACCTCTAGAGTAATTTGCTTCATAAATAAGATACTGATGCAGTTACAAAGATCTAATGATTTAAAAAGTGTAATAGGGATCATTTACATAAATCCACTTGTCTATATTGACCTTTGCAGTGAAGCGAATTGTGTTTTTGTTCTTAACTTTTAAATAACATTCATGAGGTAAATGAGAGAGCTAAGAAATGCTGAGAAATACTAACTGCAGGTAGTGAGATTTATATCCAATTGCATGATACAGTTTTAATACAGTACACAGAAAATTAAATCTTACTCCAGCAGCTTTCTTATCAGTCTGTTGTTGTTCATGTGCTCTAAATTCATGACTTGCAGATGAGAAAAGAATGATTTTTTTTTTTCAGGGTTTAAGCTTCAAATATGAACATGAGAAGACTGTATTATAAATAAAATTGTAAGCTTAATATGGCAATACCAGGTACATTTCCCCATAATAAATTATTATATAATCTAGGAAAGTCTGCTTAGTTTATATTAATAATATTTGATGCTTTTGCATCCATAATCCTTTTTGCATTCCTTCTATGCATCTAAGTGAAGAAGACACTTTTGAAACCAGCCATTGCATGACAGGGCTTTAATGTGATTGATTTTTTCCTTCGGTTCCTTGCAACTGTTTCAATCCTGTCTCTTACGTATGTCCAAGGCTTTTTTTCTTCTTCTTTTTTCTTTTTTCTTTTTTTTTTTTCTCTCCTCTCTTCTGTGTAGTCACAATATGTTCTTCCTTAAGTTTGGGTTTTTTTCCCCTCATTCCTTGTTGAGTCTCCCCAGTGCTCTTACATAGTGTCAGGTTACTCAACCTGGAGGCTATCTGTGTCCCTTTTACCTCTAAATCAACTAAAAATAGCCAAACTACTTTGGCTGAAATTTTCCAAAATGAAAATTCAGCCGGACACATGGACCTAGTACAAATTTTCAGACCGAATGATTTAAGACCTCCAATCTCTGGCAAAACAGATGCAAATATTGAGCATCTGCTCCCTTTTGGGAGGGTTTTCTTGTTCTACGTGTATTGTAAACTGCACTTCAGGGTACTCTAATTTGCTATGTTAGCAGATTAACAAAACTTCACTCGGATCCATTTTTAAATGGCTGCCTTGGTGGAAAATCGTACAAATGGAGGATTATAATCTGGAAGTGTGTTTTGTGAAGGTGAATGAAGGAGATGTACATTGCATCTGTATTTGAGTGCGGATTTACAGTAGTGGCCTTTGCTTTCCTTCTTCCCCTTTCCCTTCTGGTGTTCAGCCTAAACCTCATGGATTCTTGAGGGGGCTTTGCCATTGCCTTCCCTGGTGTCTGGTTTAGGTTCTAAACGCCCAGTGCCACGCCTGGTTTGGAGGGCTGGGAAGCAGCCTGGGGGGCTCCAAGCGGTGCTCCCAGGAACGAGCTGCCGGCGAAGCAGGCGCTCCCGTTCGGGAGGAGTTCCAGCGGAGCGCGGCCCTCCCGCCGTGTTCCTGACCCGGCACTGGCAGGGCACCATTTGCAGCTCGCTCTCCGTGCCCCTGGGTCCCGCTGCATCACGTGCAGTTCCTCACAGAGCTGTTTCTAGGAGCTCTTTCGCTGCGGCCTTGATTCAAAAGGTAAGATTGAAGAAGAACGTAGGCAAATTTCCTCTTCGTGGAAGTACATGAAGCTATGAATGGAACTATAGCTGCTTAATAAAATAATCACTCCAAAAGTTTCAAGAAGGTAGAAGGCTGAATTTCTTAGCCAGCTTTCTCAAAAATGAACTTTTAAACATGATTTAAAACAAAATTTTGAATATTACAAAAAAATCCCGAATATTCTAAATATTTTAATCGTCATGGTCTTATCACTTCAAACCAGCAGCTGAAATTGTGCAGTGTGTTTGCATGTTTTCCAAATATGAGAAGCTATTTTGGAATGTTGGAAAAGGAAGAATAAAATATATGGATACTATTATTTTAAAAAAGTTTTGCTTGCCTCCTGGTATTTTGCTGGGTGTTGCACCTAATTGAAGGAAGGTTTGTGTAGATGTATGTTTATCACACCTCAGTGTGAAAATAATGAGTTACTGCACAATTTTATACCATTTTTAAAAAATTTCAAAATATAAAAAACCATTTATTATAAGAGAGGTAAAGGAGGGCTGTTATATTCATTGTAACATTGTGCATATTTCAAAACCCTTAGGTGCAGATTTTGTTCTGTAAAATTGAAGACAAGTGCTGTGTTCAGACCTAGTGAAGCTCCAGAGATATCCAAGAGCAAAGAATTAGGCCTCGTGGCAGGTGCTTAGGGAAAAAGCACAATGAATTCTTACTCCTCCTAGCTGAAATCCGTTGATCGATGCTGGGAAGTTAATTCACCTTGGAACCAAGTTTGGTTGTTCTTTTTCTTTCTGGCTGCTCTTCAGCCAGATCCCTTAGAGTTGGACTGAGGGCAGAGGTCAGGAGGGGCTGGAAGGTCCTTAGGCTTCATTTCTGAAGCAGTTTCACCAGAAGTGCTCTCTCAGCGTTGTAGGGGTTTTCTGCTGAGCCGTGGTCTGGTTGGAAACTGGTTGAAAGCTGCTAAAGGAAGTAGGGTGCTGTGCAGCAGTGGGAGCCCCACTGGCAGGGTTAATCTGCATGCTGAGGTGTGCCCATGTTTGCAGGCTGGCGTGGAGGAATTGTGGCTTTGCTTAAATACTGTTTTGTTCCCTTTTTCATTAGGCTGTGCTTTGGTAAGTGCTAGGGAGCTACTTGCCAGCATCCAAAGTGAGGCAGTTTCTTAAGAATCATTTCGCTCTTACTTTTATACATATATCAGAGTCAATATGTTACATATGTAAATAAAGTATCAATCACGTTTGCTAACCTTAATTTTGGGGTTGTTTTGGGCATGTCTGCAAGCAGTTTGGTATTCTAGAATACTAAAACACCATTTAGGTCGTTGGACAAAACAAAAACCGCAAACCTTTATATCAGAAAACAGGTAAGATGGTAAGTGATGGTGAATCATCCTGGGGTAGGGCATGGGTAGGAAACAACCAAATCTGTTGGCAAAATCAGTAGCAGCTCTACAAAGAGAAGAAACCCTGTTTTTTTACCTCTTTGCAATTGAGACAAATTTTTTAAGCAAAACAGCAGAGTGTAATGTTGTAATAGATAACTGTCAGCAAGTAGCAATAAGGGGAAATGGGAAATTGTATTAAAAAAAAAATTGAAACCTTTTAGTAGTACCTCATGGAACTTCTGTTGTGTATTATTTTAATGAGTTGAACAATAGCCTATTTTTAGTGGAAGGTCCACTTGAACTTTATTTGAGCAGGGTCTCTGGTTCTGAACACAGATAGGAACACTTTAAATGTGATAACAAAAGGGAGGGCTTGGAGCCAGACCTCCTTAACCTATCGTTAGGAGCTCAGATAGGCATCCATGTAAGAACTGTGTGCCACTTAGATAGAGAGGAGTCCTTGTTCTGGGCTCAGGCTGCACGCAGTGAAAATAGCACTGAGACTCATGTGGAAGGATTTTGGGTTTTTATTTAAGGATTTAAAATAGGTCAAAAAATATTAATGATTTTTTTTTAATGAAATGCTGCCATCTGATGTCACCCCACCTTCTTCTGTGTGCTGCTTTTTTTTTTTTTAAAGTAAATGCTTGTTTAGTTCCCTAAATATTACAACTCTAGTTTTCAGACCAAAAACTCCAGTACCTGCAGAAATGTGCATGGAAGAAATGTTACAAACATTAGATTATTTAAGTATTTCTAGCCTTAGCAGTATTATTTAATTCTGCTGTCATGCACAATGGTGCATATCCAGGGGAACTCCACCGGTGAATGAAATTATTTCGTTTGCTGGTGCTGAGATGCTGTCAGGTCCCCAAGTTCCCACGTATACTCCAGTGGGAACATTTTTCTTGCGGTGGCTGTAGGCTCGGGCAGTAACACATTTTTGGATGGCTGCTGGTTGAGGAGCAGTCCAGAGTGCCAGTGCAGAGCCAAGGGCTGTGCCGCTGCTCAGGCTGCAGGACTGACACTGCTGCTGGAACATCTCCTGCAGTTTGCTGGTGTTGCAGTTGCCTGAAGTGTGTGCATTCACCAAAGGAAGGATTCTGATGGGATGTTTAGGGAGGGGATTTCTGACCTTCCTAGGAATGAGCAGTACTAGTTTCAGGGTAACCTCAAAGGAGTATGGAAGAGAGATTACGTTCTATAGACTTGCAGTGTAAATTGTTTCTTAACAGTTTTACTCTCCTCAGCCTGCTCTATGGCCTCAGTTAAACAAAGTGTGGGTAAGGTGCTTCAGTGTTATTATGGTCTCATTCCAGTACTCTGCCACTGGCATTCTCTCTGATCTTCTGTAAATAATTTGTCCTCTGTGATTCTGTTTCCTTACAGAGGAACAGGAACACAACCTCTGTTTGAAACAGTGCTTTGACAGAAAGCACTGTAGGAAAAGTAAACATGATTACTAAACAATGAAAAAACCGCTTGTTCTGAATGTTGCAAACCTGGGAAAAATCTTGAATTTTTATCTCAGTAGATATAAGAAAGTTTTGATGAGAGAAGTCTGTCGAGGTGTGATGCTTTATCCCACCTCAGCAGTTCTTTATTTTTTGTTTGTTTTGTTTGTTTGTTTGTGGGGTTCTTTGTGGTTTTTTTTTGTTTTGGTGGTTTTTTTTTTCCCCCCCCCCATAAACCTTAATTACACCTTTTAATGCCATTAGGTCACTCATGAACCATTGCTTTCCATGGGGATTCTCCAATATCCATGAAGAACTAAAGGCTTAGGCTGTGTTCTTTTCCTTGGTGGATTGGTTGTAAGGTATGATGTATCACATGATTTATGCTGAGAACTATGCTGAAGAACTTGGTGGAAATGTTATGTCCCTGTGAATATAAACTGCTCCTCAGATGTGGATTGAAAAAGTGCTCCAGAGAGAAAGTAAACACAAGGCAGAATTGAAAAGAAATGCAAAAAGGAATGCAAAAAGAAATGCTGTGTTTTTTTTGGTTTTAATTTTTCGGGCTAAGATTAAAAAAATCTTCCAGTTACATCATTGCCAGCCTACACGTGAATGCAAAGCCTGCTTAAATACAGTAGCTTTCAGTGAATAAATGTTATTAATGGGTCTGAGTCTTGCCACCTTCTCTTGCTCTCCTTTGTGGTGTCTGTGCATTAATAGACATGTTTCTTGTTGCTAGTGGTAAGAAATGAAGAAGTCTGAGATGGTTAGAGAGTAGCCTGACAGGTTGTCTGGAAATTGAAATAATTGAGGAGGTGCTTTATAGGTTTTATCTGGTGTTTAATGGGACAGATCCTTCCCAGGTGTTGGAGATCCTGCTCCATTCCAGAGTACGGTCTGGCCCAGGAAGTACGAGGTCTTCTCTTTGCAGTACAACAGCATGGGCTTTTCTTTGCCCCAGCTAGGAGATTTTAGCATCCTGAATATCTTATTTGGTGTGTCAGCTAGAGGAAAATGCAGTAATTGTTTTTGTGGCTTCTACGAAGTCTGATTAGCACTTGCTGTACTGACTGGCTAAAAGGCTAACACATTTCATTCCCAGAGTGCTGTTGGTAACAATTAATGAAGCTGTACAGGAGATACTGAAATTAAGAACAACTAGTAAAAAATTCTATTATGTATTCTCAGCAATGTTTCATATCTTGGAAATCTGCAGGTGCCCTGTCCATATGTATCTTGGTAAAAAATATAAATCCTGACTACTTTGTTTTAACTTTTCTTCATTTTTTAGAAGGCAATAGGCCTTTGTATTTTCTGAAATTGTTTGGATAATATATTGTGTGTCATTGTAGAGTACCACACAATAGAAAAAAAACAACAGAGAAAACAATTTTGGTGCCAAGTTCCTGGGTGAGAGCTTTATGAATCCCTTTGCTGTCCAGCTCAGGAGTCTGAGAGTGAGTCATTGCCTCCAGACTGAAGTTGGCATGCAGTCAGAATGCGTGGCAAAACAGTTGCTGTGCTGAAAATTCCAAGAATAATCACTGGAAGCATAAGTAATTTCATGCTTTGTGACATCTGATTGTCAAAGCCTTTTCGACTGTAACCTCTTTTGCCCGGCGTGTGCCCTACTGTGTATCTTTAAGGATGCCCATCCCCCTGGCCCCGTGCAGCAGCCGCTGTGTCCCGTCACTCATCCCGAAACACGCCGGAGCTCCTCGGGCCGCGCCTGCAGGCGCCTCGGGAGCCCACAGCCAGGCCAGGCAGTTGCACTGAAGTTCCTAACGCCAGGAATTACCTAGGCAGGTGCTTTAGTGCTGAATATGGACCAGGTGTTTTCTAGGATAGGTGAGTGACACGCTGTTGGCTTTCTAACAATCTAGCAGGAAATGGATTCTAAAGTAAAGCTTTTCTAATTTATGCACAATGTCTTGGGCTCTGCTTTCTGACACTTACTAGTTTATGTCTGTGTACAGTCTACTTAGAGATTCTAAAAAAAAGCTGCAGGTGCTGTCTTCACGTTGCATTGTAGATGGATGTAGACTTCGGCTGTTTCTCCAGTGTGTTTTTCTTCTTACACCAAAAGGCTCAATAGTTTTGACATCTGATGAAGAGCCAAAATTGTCTATCTTGAGGTTGGTCACGCTTGGTAGGAGTGTGCAGGTGGTTGCTTTTCTGGCTCTTCTGGGACACAACTGTATCTTGTAACACCTGCTTAACATCCTAAGTGTTGTAAGAGCTGCTGGTGTGCAGGGCTGAGATTGCCTCCTGTAGAGGTTAATCTGACTGAGTGTGAGCTTATACAGCCTTTTACCAAAATATCTCGCAGTTAAGGCCCCTGCTGTAGTTAGGGGGATCTTATGTTGGAGGAGGCAAATGCATTTAAAAAAAAAAAAAAGGAAGGTGGAATGTTGATTTTCGTTTTTGTTTTTTTTTTTCTTAATGAATATGATCTGGAAGGACAGAGTTCACTTAGTAAGTGGAAATGCCAGAGAAAATCCCAGGATGATCTTTACTGGCTCTGTGTTTTTCTTCCTATCACCTCTTATCCTTGCCTTAATTAAAAAAAAAAATTAAAGAGTCCAATTTAAATATTGATTAGCCAGTATGGTATATAACAGTAAGGAGAGCCTGGTAAGCTAAAAATATATAGTCAAATTATCAAAATAATTTAAGATCTTGTCGTTTTTGCTGCATTGGCTTGCAAAACTGTTTCTGTCTTTCTGCTTTAAGGAAGTTTCAGGAAGCATTAGGATTTTACTTAGAAAATATTGCTGGAATCAGCAGGTGAGCCCTTAAGTGAGTTATTTATATCTTAGAATATAATTGAAATTTTCAGAGACAATAGTTTTTGCAATTGACTTTCAGTTGATGATTTGTTATGGGCCTGACTCAAGGCTAAAAGCTATTATTGGCTTAACTGGCTTTTGAACTCAGGGCTCAAGCAAAGAATAAAAATGCTGATGTTAGACAATATGCTAAGGGTTAGAAACAAACAAACAAGCAAAAAACACAGAGGAACCCAGAAAAGGCATAGTCACGGATTCACATGGATTCACATTTTTTTGGACCTGCAAAAATGGGGCTGGATCTGCAATACTTGCCTAGTTTGAGAGTGCTCTGTGGTGGGATTCTGGAGCACAGTGATCCTCTGGTAACAGGAACTGACTTTAATTACAACTACATGTTTATCTGCCAAAATTTAGAAAAGATCTCGTTATTGCAGATAACGTGTAGCAGAGGAGATTGTGCGGTGAGAATGGAGAGCAAGCAGCAAAAAGGTTGAATTTCTCCATTTTGAGCAGAGCAGTTGCTGACACCCTTCTGTCAAGGAATTGTGGGGAAGCCACCGCAAAGTTAAAGCACGAGGGTATCCTCAGCAAAATAACCCGAGTCAGCTCGGCCTCGCTTAGGGTCTCAGTAGAAGGGCGAAGTGCTGTCTCCATCCGGTTCACCTGTCCTGTTGTAACTGATGTGTTCGACCAGAAAAACATCACAGCAGAGCCGATACCATCTGTTTGCAGTTGTGATGGATTTCAGGAAGTGCTCGTATTTTGGGAGGCTTGCGAAAATATCGAAGATAAGGGTTGGTAACCAGCACCATCATAAAGATTGATTTTTTTTTCTTCTAATCAATAAAAAGCAGATTCATTGAGATACTGGCCAAAGATTTAGAAAACCTGAGAACTGCAGATGGCAAAACAGGATCTGTCTTTTCCAGAGCGTGTAATGATGTGGATTGATGCAATTCCAGTGATGCTGGAGGACAGAATGCTGTTGAATTAAAAGGCTTTTTGAAGAAGAAGGGGTGGGCACAGCAGAGCGGCGCAGGAGCTTCTCTGCGGGGCGTTGAGAGGCGGCAGCCCCGGGCACAGCCGCGGGCCGGGCAGGGGCGCTGCGGGCAGGCAAAGGCGCTGCGGGCAGGCAGCGCTGCGGGAAGGCAGAGGCGCTGCGGGCAGGGGCGCTGCAGGAGAGCAGTGCTGCGGGCAGGCAGAGGGGCTGCAGGAAGGCAGTGCTGCGGGCAGAGGCGCTGCGGGCAGGCAGAGCTGCGGGAAGGCAGAGGCGCAGCGGCGTGCCCAGGGCGAGGCTGGGAAACAGCTGCGCCTCGGGGCTGGAGCTCACCGAGGACAGTGTCACCCTGATTTTTCAGCCTCCTCTTTGTGTCTCACAGTTCATAGTTCTTCAGTAGTTTCTCACACACGGGTGTTATAAATAGAAACAATGGTTTTTTTTAATTCAAGGTAGTTTACATTCCTTGTTCCTAGAGATATGGACAGCTGATGGACTGTTATCCTAACCAATGGGATGGGGAGAGATATCAACCTTCTCCCCCAATCCCTGGCCTTTGTAGAAATACTATAAAAGTGGAGTCAGATTTTATAATAAACAGTTCACGCCTTCTCACCAAAGTGAGTGTGTGTGTGTGTGTGTCAAACAACGACAGGACAGCAGCAGTGGGAAGGACGGGCATCACTGGCATTCAGAGATACTCAGTAGTATTGGACAGAAAGAGAACTGCTGGCAGTCCCAGTTTTGGGAGTCTCAAATTTCCTTTCCTTGGTGCTTGTTAAAAGTATATAAATGTTAAATGTGTAAAATATGGGCAGATAATTTGCTTTGACATTTCTAGAGTTCTCTTTCCATTCATATCCATGGAAGGAAAAGTGTTTTTTTCTGGTCAGTCTGATCTCAGGTTTCTTTTTTCTTTGCCCTTTGGCTCCGAATTAAAACTGAAAAATCAGTTCATTCCAAATGCTATCACTGGGCTGGATGCAGCTGAATTTGTGGGAACTTAGGTCTGCTGCCAGTACAGTTTGTAATAAAAGAAAAACCTGGCGCTTGTGTAACCTTTAATAAGAATGGCAAAACCCTAAATTGCTTTATATCTCAATTCTTTAATTATTGCTCATATTATCTTTGCTTGTAAGTGAAATGTGGCTAACTCTCCAGATCCATTTCTACACCACTTGCTACAGAAACCCTAAACCTACAGTGTTCTTTCTATTAAATCAGTGCTAGGTTCACAGGAAGGTGACAATATATCTCTTCAGCCTGCACAACTGCAATACCGCATTACTTTATTATACAGCAGCAATGGTTGTAATAAGTCTTGCTTAAAAAGGACAGATATCCATTATTTGTGTATTTGAAGTCTTTATAGGCTAAAAAGGCTTTGCCAAGCTGTGTTTTATGGGAAGGTAAGTTACTGCAAAATTTAAAATGTCTTTTATTTTGTGACAATAATCAGTTGCAATCCAGCTAAAGCAGTTATAATTCTTTGTTGACACACACACATTTCAGGCTAATGGCCTGAGCCATGGGCCAGTGAACTTGGTGAAAACTATTAATTCACATCAGTAGATTCTGCATCAAGTTCCTAATGAATGATTTATTCACTTTAAAGACCTTATTTAGCTTTACTTCCATCTTACTGACTTCAGTAATAGGCTTTCTCAACTTAATCTGTCTTGACACTTAAAAAATATTTGTTATTGCAGAGTATAAAATAACAAAATGCTTCACTTTTTTCCGCTGTTAATTTCCAAAAATTTTAAGGGCTGCTGTATATTCTTTTTGTTCTTAAGGTGCTTATTATAACCCCTGTAATTTGGCACATGGAGTAAGATACAGATATTATGCACATAGCATTAATGGTTTTGTTTTGTGATAAATTCAGTAATGGAACTTAATATTTTTGGTTTAAAGCTCCTTTTAGACCAGTAGAGGACTTTTATTCAATGGTATTCTAATTCAGTTATCCTTGTATTTATTTTGATGTGGTCAATATAGAGATCTGTGAGTGAATATAAGGAGTTATATGTACTTTAAGTCTATGACTTTACAGTTTATGTAAACATCAGCATATTTTTTTCACAATTTAGAAATGGGGAATTGGAAAAGTTAATTGTATTTCTTGAAATCCTAAGCCTGTTATGAAACAAGTTCATACACAGGCAGTCTCTGGGCTCTGACAGAAGGCAGTGAGGCTTGTAGTCATGGTTAATATTGGCTTATTGCACTTCTCTTGTTTTGTACCCAGGTGAAATGTCAACAGAAGCGCCAAACATTAAACTGAAAATTGATCCTCGGAATCTGCAGATCCAGACATTTACAGTGGAGAAATTACTGGAACCACTGATAATTCAGGTATTTCAGAGTTGCAGAAAGTAAGCTGGAGAACCATAGAGAGAAGGGAATAAGGCTGAAGAACTTTGACTAAGGACATTATTCTGAAAGTCACACCCACAGCTCTTCTGCACTTGCACTTCACTCCGGCTCAGGAGCTCTCCAGGGGTCTGCCTCTCAGATTGCTCATTCATTTGGTCACTTCCAACTTTGCCACCCACTCTGGCAGAGGAAATGCTGCATGTTCTAGCTGGTCTCTTGCACAGTTATCTGGGAGACGCTTAAATGTAAAATACACTGCAAATGGATTTCCAATGCATGAAATAAGTAATTCTTTAAAAATAAAGTTGTATTTTACCCATTTGAAGCTTTGCCTCTTCCTAACTTATCCAATTTCTTTTCTTTTGTTAATTATTCATTGTCGTATTTAATTTTTTTTTTCTTTTGGTCTTTTCCTCCAGTACTCATTTTTCCCTTCTGGAAGGGAAAAAAGGTTACTTTCCTTAGAAAGTAACCTTTTCTTTTCTATCATGACTTCATTTCCAGCTACTATTAACTGAGCTGCCTCTCTCATTTTGTCTGCCTTTGTTTATTTATTTTTGCCTGGATGTGATTGATGGTGTAAAACCCCTCAGTTAACAGGTCAGTGGTTTGTGGAGGTAGTCAAGGGTATGTGGATGGGTTATAAAATTGGTTTCAAAGTAGTAAGAATAGATGTCTTGATAGACTGAATTTAAAAACCTCTTGTAGACCAGTAGGTCAAACTGTGCTCAGGCAGCTGCAACACTGGGTGTTTTTAGAGGAGGTAAAGAAAAGTAAATTTTGGTTTGAGTTTTGCAGGATCAAAGAAACCTGTCAAAACAGAGAAAGTGCAGTTCCAGAATAAAACAAAGAAACCATCTAGGTTTTGGGTTTTTTTTCCTCCCAGCTCTTCTCAACCTTTGAAAAGCTTGAGGCTGTTCAAACTGGAAATGCTTTGGTTCTAAGAGAATATTTTGACTGTCTTTTCCCTCTCTTAAGTTTAATGCCTTGCTTGTTTCAGACCTGTGGAAGGAAAACTTAGGTCTTAGGTGGATTCTTTGAAAGAAAATGCTGAAAATAAAAAAAATATGGCTTAAAGCTCATGCTCAATGAAGGGTGATTGAGAGGCTGGAAAGGTAATAAATGAAAATTAATCCGTCATTAGAAAGAGACCAGTCACAGATAAAAATGATGTTCTTGCCAGATTCACTTTAGCGACTGCTGACTGGAAGAGAGTTTAACTTTATTTTGACATTTCTGTTGTAATTTATTTATTTAATAGTCTTGTAATGCTGTGGCAGGAAAGAAACAATGGAAGTGCTTGAAGTTCTCTGAAGTCTGTTCTAGCCAGTTATGGTAAGTGTTAGGGCAGTCATCAGATTAACAGCATCAACACAGGAAAAAATCGAGGCAAATCCAGCCTGGGAAGTAACTAGGAAGTAGTTGTGGGAATAGCTGCAAATCACTTGTTGAATTGACTCTCTTCCCTGCAATTTGGAATTGGCAGTGGTGATTGCTATGAAACTCTGAAAGTAGTATAGCAACTGTTTTGTGTAAAACCCTCTATGAGTTGGCAACTTCCCTATACTTGGGATAAAACAAGGTGCCTAAGTTGCCCTGGGGGTTTCCCTCTGTCTGTGGCCTTTATTTTTTTGGTGATTTGAGGGTGTTCGTGTGGGCTTGATATTTCTGAGCCTGAGAGAATTTTAGCTTGCCAACTATTGTTAGCTCCTTTCCTAAGGGAAAGCTGTCAACAGTTTCTCTCTTCAAAACATCTCTCTCCGTTTCTCAGCACAGGCTCAGCAAACAGTGTTCCCTTTGCCAGAACAACTGTCCCCAGGGGTTGTTTCCTATTCCTGAACCAATGGAAAGCAGTGTCAGTCCCATGGACCAGTAACAGACCTTTTTACACAGCGTGTTCTAAAAGAAACTTCTTTCTTTTCTGACAACTCTATGGAGTCAATCTATTTCATGTCCTACCGTGACAGTGTTAGTTTTGAAGGGAAGGCTTCTCAGTCTAGTTCTCAGTCATTGCATCTGGCATATTAATAAAGGTAGTTGTCAAAGTTAGCATGGTTCGGCTGACACAATGTGTAGAGAAATCCCTGCATGTTGGAGCGCCTTGGATCAGTGAGGAAAACTGGGCAAGTTGAAAGGTTTGTATTCCCTCCTGTCATCCACACCACAGATGTTTGCTCCCAGGGAAAACACACACTGTCAGTTTTAGTTCTACATATGGTGAGCTGACCTTCCACTCGCTGGGTGGGATTAGCCAGTGATTATTTATATGGGCAGTACTTTGGATTTGAAACAGTGACTCGGGGTTCTGCTGTTTCATTAGGTCACTGAGCTTGAGTCTTGTTCTTCTTAAGTGTCTCGGGATTGACATCTAGTTACACTGAACTATGTTGTTAACAAAAAAGAATGTTTTATGATTGATATTTAAAAATACTTTTTATATTAAGATAAAGGTGAACCAAATATTATGATACTCCAGGTATGAAGACATTGCTTCCTGAACTACTGCAGTATTAAGAAATTGTCTCTAAGTGCTGCCAGTAACTGAATATAGCATTAGAAGAACTGCTTCAGAGTTTCCTAGAAACTTAGCATTTGGTATAACCATGACCCTGCAAGAAACCCCACCCCTTCAGCCTGAGAAGTAATGGCAATAACAGGCAACGGTGGTGTGGTTCAGCTTTGTAAATGTGGCGGCACATGGCCTCGAGAATGGCTTACAAACCCTTAGTACCTTCAGCACAGCTGTGTTCTCCTGCCAGAGCTAGGCTAGGGGACCTGCCTGGCATGGCAACAAGAAGGTGTTCACTACTGGGAAATCCACGAGCAGGATCCATGGGGACGTGTTTTTCTTTTCTCTTACAATGATATCAGTGACTGTGTGTTCTGCCACTGCAGTACAAGCACTGTTGACAAGGGCACACTGTATTGGTCTGTGGCTCAATTCTTTCTGGGTAGGATTGTATAAAGTTGTTACGTTCCTCATTGAGGTTCTTTGTCAGAGAATTCTGAGTAGTTTTTCTGTTTTCCATAATCTCCGTGAGCAAAGAGCTATCTAACAAATTTTGACTTGCAGCTGAGATCAGCTGCTGCCTCCAATATTTCCTGACAGTGATGCTGATGATGCAGGGTCTTACAGTCAGGAGTTTTCAGGAATGTTTATTTTTTTATACTTTTTCATTTGTTTTCTTTCCTTTCCTCCTCAACATATCAATAAACAGTAGATAGAATGGTATTTTACATTAAAAAAAAACTACAGGGGAAGCCTGTGAAGTAGAATACATCATTTTCTAATTAAATAGTGATTGAATGCTTAAAATTTAAATAATACCTTTTATTTGATAGGGGTTTTTTGGGCCGCTTCTAATTTTTGATGGTGTTTTATGCCTTTCTTATTGGAATCTCTAACTCATTCTTAACGATGTGGTCATTGAGACTGCCATAAATGTTCTGAACTGACATTAGAGGGTTTATAAAAAATAAAAGATTTTAATTCCCAGTGCATTCCCAGTGGCTGATTTATGTGCAATAAATAATTCCATTTTCTTCCTTTGAGCATCAGTCAGAAAGATACGCAGGCCTTCTTTAACAATCTGAGCCAGAGTTTGTCTGTTGCTCTCTCCCTTGTGACATGCCAAAGCAGTTGATGTCAGGTGGATGGTCCTTTCCCCCGAGATTGCACGTGAATGGTACAGGGGTCAGGGCTTTTATGTTTATAGATGTGTTTATAGAAATGGTACCCAGAGGATATTCGGCAGTTGCATTTAGAAGTAATGGTTCACGGAAAGCACTCAAGTGCATGAGTTCCTGGACAAGATCTGAGGGTGAGCTAAGGCACATGTAGCACTGTACTACCCATGTCCTGGCAGAGAGGGCAGGATAGGAAGATTGAAAAGCATCAGTAAACTTCATGAAAATAAGGTGTGCTTTAAATTATCTGTATAACACTTAAGAAAAATGTTCTGGGAGTCTTTCCTTAGCATTACAGCTCAAGCAATGCCTTAGAGAATAGTCTTTCAGAAACATTCTCTTGCAGTGTGGAGGCTGTACTCAGATGATGAGGAATGTGGAGTGGGATGGTCTATAGAAGTTCTTTATGGATGTTGAAGTGCATTGGTAAAAATACGATTTGGACTAAGATGCAGTAAATCTAAATTCTGGGCAAATTGATGTACAGTTTTAATGTTGAGAGCACCCTGAAGAATGTGGAGGTGCTGAGTTCTGCCCACTGGGCTACCCCTTCGGAAGGAAGAGAAGGCATTTTGAAAGGTGTCTGTACTCATTTTGGGTACTTGTTCCGGGATGCCTTGCAAGGCTTATGCTGGAAGTAAGGGAAGGCCCAGCAGTTCTAGGGAGAAAGGACCTGGGGGTGCTGGCTGACAGCAGCTGAACAGGAGCCAGGTGTGCCCAGGTGGTGGAGAAGGCCAGGGGGAGCTGGCCTGGACCAGAAATGGTGTGGCCAGCAGAACCAGAACGGTGATCGTGCAATGGTGACGCCATACCTCGGGTCCTGTGTTCAGTTTTGGGCCCCTCATGGCAAGAAGGACATTGAGGTGCTGGAGCCTGTGCAGAGAAGGGCAGAGGAGCTGGGGAAAGGGCTGGAGCATGAGTCTTCTGAGGAGCAGCTGAGGGGGCTCAGCCTGGAGAAGAGGAGGCTCAGGGGGCCCTTCTCACTCTCTACCACTCCCTGACAGGAGGCTGTGGCCACGTGCAGTTGGTCTCATCTCCCAGGTAACACCTGCTAGAAAAAGAGGAAATGGCCACAAGTTACACCAAGGAGAGTTTAGATTGGATATTAAGAAAAATTCTTGCCCTGAAAGGAGTGTCAGGCATTGGAACAGGCTGCCAAGGGACACAGTGGAGTCACCCTCTCCGGAAGTTTTCAGAACTCACATGGATGTGGTGTTTTTAGGGACATGGTTTAGTGGTGCACTTGGCAGTGTTTGCTTGACAGCTGGACTTGATGTTTGGAGCTCTTTTCCTATCTTAATGGTTCTGTGATTCTGGCTTGCTGAAACCTCCTCAGATAGCACTGAGGTATTTTTTCATTTTATTATGAGCAGGTTTTAAAACAAGCAATGGCAGGAGTTGGCATCAGGGTTCTAGAACATTTCTGTTGACTTTGCTTTGATCCTACAGAAGGAAGAACTTAAAGATGATGCATATTGAGTAAAATTGTGTCAGATTGATTTCAGTACTTTTGCCTATTCTTGGTGTTTGTGCTGAGCTTGCCTGTCTGTCTCTAAAGCAGAGGGAATCTCTTTGCTTATTTTTAATCATATTTTTTTTAAATTTTAAGAACTGTATAAATTCACTTGTAGAACTTAAACCATTATTGTCTCTTTCATTTCTTTTAAATGTAGGTTACAACATTAGTGAACTGTCCACAGAATCCTTCTAGTAAGAAAAAGGGCCGTTCCAAAAGAGCTCGTGTCCTGCTTGCTTCTGTGGAAGAAGCCACTTGGAATCTGTTGGACAAGGGAGAAAAAATTGCCAAGGAAGCCGTTGTGTTTAAAGAGGAACTTCACGCAGCTCTTGCTGATGTGCGGAAAGAGAGTAAGTACGCAGCAAACAATTCAGGCATCACGAGGAATTGGTTAAACCATAGCTAGTGTCAGAGTGAAGCTGGGATATCTCTGGGAAATGTGTTGTGTTGTGCACATGTCTGACCTTGGAGTTGTCTAATTGTATGTTCTGGGATACCACCTATAAGGAGGTGAAGTGTGCAAGCTGGGCCCCATTGGGAAAAAAAAACGTACATCAGTGGAAGTTTTGTTGCTTGGAATGTGGGTTTTTTTCTTTTCGTGAGGTCAGGATGCCTCTTGACCATTTTAGTGGTTGTTAAGCACGACTAAAAGTTAATGTATATTTTGACTTCTTGAAAAGAACTGTTTACCTGAATCTCTGATTAAGGCCTTTTTAGTTAAAAATTTAAAACCTAAAAATCTTCCCTCTTTTGTGCATGAGTAAGGATTTAATTTGGGAAGGTATATTAGTCCAGTGGTGGAGGTATGTTTTGAAAGTCGAAGGAAGATGGATCCTTTAACCTACCGTAGGAGTCATCCCCTCCTGATAGAGCAGCTGCTTTCAGGTGAGTTGTGTCATTTTCTGTGTCCTCCTGACATAATCTCTCAATTTTGAACCTGGTTCCCAGAACTGGGCTAGTTTTTGTGATCTGCAGAGAATGTTGTAGCCATTTTCTTTCAGGCTCTTTCTTGTTTTCTTGAGTTTTACTTTTCCCCATGGAAACTGGAATATTTGGGTGAGCACGAAGGCCATGAGTCACATGACCAACATCCTAAGTGTGTTCCTGCAGAAATCAAAAATTAAAGTTCATGTATGTTTTAATTATATCATCCTGCCCTTACTAAAGATGGAACTTAATCAGGTTAATCTTTAAATTTAAATTCTTCTTTAAATTTATTTTATTTGGTCATCTTGCACATGCAGCTGGGGTGGTTTCTGACTCTCTGCAGTTGTTCAGGGCAGTGATTTCTTGCTTTTGGCTTCCCCTGAGCCCAGAGATGGCTGTGGTTTAGAGTTTGATCTATGCATGTGGTGTCTGAGATACCTTGAGGTCCTTTGTGATTAAAAGCATTATGACCAGCGAGTATCACTGTTATCTGTCACACTGAGCAGCTGAGGCTCTTGCAAAATCATTCATTTTGGAGTACTCTTAAAATGTTAGCCCATCCATTACAGTCTGATAACACAAGGTAAGAATAAAATATATAGTTTTATATTGATTTTTATACATGGAGAAATTGAAAATGTGAAATATTTTTATATTACTTATTGATTCTCAGCCAAGACCAGAGGTAACTACAAAAATAAATAATACATAAAGTAGATTATATATACCTCATACATTTTAAAAGGAAGTTAAGTCATGTTATCACCTATCATTATGCAATGATGAAGTGAGTGGTTGCAGCCCATCTCCCTTCAAGGATTTGCCAAACTGCACAGGTTAGTTTTAAGAAACAGTTGAAACAATTGTAAAAATGGTAGGAATTTCTTAATTTTGCAGATATTTTTAACCTTTGAAGCTGTGTGCTATTTTTAATTTGTGGTATGCCACATCATATTTAACTTTATTGCCTGTTATTCAGGCCACATTCTGCTGCTGTTCAATGCCTCATGTTATTTACTTCAAGCTCTTTGAAGCAGCCGTGGTTGCATGCAGTCACCTGCCATGCATGTCTGAGCACACAGTATTTAATTTTCTGTGGGCATAATTTTCTGTGGTGACTGGCAGGTACTTCTAGTAATATAATCTTAAATTAATTAGGAAGTTTTGCACATGGCTACAGCTTGTATTTCCCAGATAATGGAATTTTGAAGATGTGCTTTAGATAATGTCACCCACATCAACCAAACTCAGATTTGCACACTGAGATCTGGAAAGGACAAATCCTGTCTCACCTCCTCTTGTGTTTTACCTTGTGTCACGTGCTGAACTTGTTCAGTTGGGGATGCAACAGGAGCGTGAAGCACTTACTCCTCTGGAATGTCAATTGCCAGTGTGGAAATGCTCCTTCCTTACTTTTGGAGCTCAGTAATAGTGATAGACTTTTTTCAGTCTGCTTCTGATAGTCCTATTCATAATAATGGTTTGGAGAATAAAGCAGCAAATGAATGGAATAAAAATGAAGAGGGGGAGTAATGTTTGGTGCATTTAATTCATCTGTGTGTGATTCATGGTCTTCAGAAATCACGACATGAGTATGGCTTCGCTGACTACAGTTTGCTCTTGGCACTGTCAGTAGATGAGATTTTAGAGTCTCAAATTCAGTTGAATTCTGTTAGTGACCTCTGAAAAAGGTGTTGCTGTGATGGATGACGGACACGTTACCTGGATAAATACAGTGTCTGCTTCCTTTGACATCTGCAAAGTTTTACCAAAGATTTATAGGCTTGGAGCCAGTCATTTTAATAGAGATTCTCTGCCATTTCCTTTGTTTCCTCTCAAGAAAGTACTTTTTAAGGCCTACCCACATCTTGATAACATCTTCTGGAACTCTGCTGGATGGGTCAGCAGGAAGGTGTGTGGGTGGTGGACTGTATGCATCATCCAGAAATCCACTGGCCTGCTAACTGAAGAACTGCTGTGATTTCCTGTTGATCTGATTTGGTGAAGCTTTGGTAGAGGCTACTTATGTCCACAGTTTTATTCTAAAACGGTGTAGTAAACCCCAAATAAGTGTATTGAAAAACTCTCAGAGATTTCATGTGCATGGAGCATTTCAAAATATTGTCTTCTAATTCAATGTTCTGTGGAATAGCTGACCCCTGTGCAAAGGGTGTAAGGAGCATTGTTCAACCCTGAATGCTTCTGACACGAAATATCAGCCTTGAATTCACATCCTGATTCTGACATTTAATCAGTTTTAAGGCAAAGCAGTGATGTTGTTCATGTGGTGAGATGTTGCTGTAGAAATCTGAATTGAAGTCTAGCTCTATCCTTAGGATGATGAGTTTTTGCATTTATGTCAAGGTGATGGCTTACAGTTCTCAAACAGTTGCACGGGCATAACTGAAATGTTTGGTATTTACTGCCATTGCTGACTGACTATATATAGTCAGAAACACAACAGTTGTTGTCTGCCTTGTTTCTATCTATTGCAGTGTCAGTGTTTCTTGTGTTTAGCTGTTATCATGCTCAAGTGCGTTCCCAGATAAGACTGTCATCACGCAGAGCAGTGAATTGAAAGCGAGTTACTTGCTGGAGTTACATTTTGAGCCTTAAGTTACTCTTTAAAAGGAAATTCTAACAAATACTTTGATATTTTGAATGGCCATATTTAATGCCTTTTGATATTAAATGAGAGGCCAGAGTTCGATGGCATGGAAAACACTACCATTCACTGGTAAGAAATGGAGAGCTTACTTAAAAGGGAGTTTTCTAAAGGAAGGATATAGGGATCTTTGTGTTCTTTTTTGTCCCTCCCCTCATCTTAAAAGTAAACTTAACTTTCTCATCCTACATGAAGAGGTACATGTGTGTATTCTGTGTCTAAGGGACTTTCATTCTGAGAGGCAGAACTTAAATACCTTAAATAATCTATGCTGTACACTCCTTTCATCAAACGAAGAACAGATCCCCTGGAGAATAGCTTTTGACATCAGCATCACTGGATCAGGTGCCCCTGAGTGGGAAAGGGAGAATGAGGAGGTGGGTGGAAGGCATGATGGGGATGTGTGGTGGCTCTGATTACACATTAGGAAGAGCTGGATGAGATGTGGAAGTGAAACTTCCTGATACGCAGTGGTGAAATAGTTGCAATGCAACAGAATCCAGTGGTATCTGAGTGGAATAAGAGACTGCGTGGCAGGAGAGAAATGTCCTGTAACAGCTCCAGAAAGCTATTGTGAGAATCTGAGTTATCACAGTGTTGAATATTAGGAACATGCAGGAGGTATCGATCTGCTGTGCCCTGACACTGATAGTGTCACTTCAGCTGTCTGACTGAAGCAGAATCCTTTTATTTGCTGTAGCAGATGGAGATGATATTTGTAGCAACAGAACAGGTGAATGTACTGGTGACTTGTGTTGTTTAATCTTGTGTTTTTAGAAAGGGTACGTTGTTCTGTGCTGTGACCTTGACTCCCAACCTGCTCTGGTACTTGTTTTGCTAAATGTGTCAGTTCATGCCTGCAGAATTTCAGGCTGCACGTACCGTAGTGTAAGTAATAAGTGTTCTCTTACTGGTGAGACCCCATGTGGAATACTGTATTCAGCTCTGGGGCCCTCAGCATGAGAGGGACGTGGACCTGTTGGAGGCAGTCCAGAGGAGGCTGCAAAGATGATCAGTGGAATTGAGCACCTCTCCTGGTAACACAGGCTGAGAGAGCTGGGCTTGTTCAGCCTGTGGAAAAGGCTCTGGGGAGACACTACCAGAGCCTCCCAGAGCCCAAGGGGGTCCTACAAGAGATCTGGAGAGGGACCTGCTACAAGTGGGAAAGGCTTTAAACTGACAGAGGGTGTTGTAGAGTAGATATTAGGAAGAAATTCTTCACTATGAAAATACTGAGGCACAGGGTGCCTGGAGAAGCTGTGGCTGCCCCATCTCTGGAAGTGTCCAAGCCCAGGTTGGATGGGGCTTGGAGCAACCTGAGCTAGTGGAAAGTGTCCCTGCCCATGGCAGGGGAATTGGTACTAGATGATCTTTGAGGTCCCTCCCAACCCAAAGCATTCTGTATTATAAACCATTGTGGGTTTTTTCTTGTTTATCTGTATTTCTGTTCTCTCAAGTTTGAGACAGAAATGTTGGAAATTCTTTCTACTTACTTTGGTATGTCTGTCCCCCCCCTTAGTAAATGAGCTCCCATTGTCAACTGTGTTTCTCTGGAACTGTAAAGCCATTAGCCTCTAGTAGTGCAGTTCACGAGTGGGTGACAGGACTTTCTTGGCAACAGTACCTCCTTGTGGGAGGACAGAAGAATGGCATAAAATTCACTGCGTTCCATGTGCATTTCACACTGCTGCAGTTAAAATGAAAAAATGACAGGAGAAAGCCAGTTGTAAATACAGGTAGAAGAGAAAAAAATGTGATGCTTGGATGGGATTTCAAAAGGAGAAAGAAGATCTGTTCAAAGAAATAACAGAAGAAAGCATAATTTTGTTGCTCTTGCCTACACCAGTGAAGAGCATTTGGCTGTTGTCAGTGTTATGCCTCTGAGGGGTGCTCACTCCTTGCGCTTGGTGGCCTTGTAGCAGCCTCTGTACAGACACATCCTGGCATGAGCAGTCAGCTAATAGACAACAGGCTCACAATTCACTTGTTTTTAGAGGAATGTAAGTTTTGGATATTTTTGGTGCTGGATAAAGTGTGTGAATTCTTTAGCTTTTAAAAAAATTACTTGTGGCTGAACAATATTTTTACATTTCCCTGTGCCTGAGCAGATTTTTGTAGGCACGTGTAAGCAACAGTCATTTGGCACAGCAGTAGCTGTCAGTAGCTGATCAGCTGATGGCAGAGCAACATTTACTTTGGGAGTCATCTATCTGGGTGTGTTGAACAGAGTCTTGGAAATATCTGCCTGACAGTAATTGTGTAGTTACGATAGATCCTGGCTTTGGTTCTTTGAATTTCTTTTTGTTTGATTGTCTAAAATAATTGAAATACTATGAATGCTGCTGTCTGTCTGAATTCCTATTTGTGCCACTAAAAGAGCATTTTTTGTATTTCATTGTTTGTGACAAATGTAATTATGGAAGAATATCCACTTGATGGGAATTAAAATAAAAATAGATTAAATTGCATCAGACTGTCATGCTGTCTACTGCAATTTAAGAAAGTTTTAATATCATGTTGTTGGAGCTGTCATTTTCTGCTGTTTGTACTTGTAGCTCCTATCTGTCTAGCCCGCATCTCATGGCTCTATTTTAGGGTTATGGTTTTATGTGTTCATCTGGCCATCCCAGCTTATGTCACGCTAATTGCTAAGGGCTTGGTCATATTCAGACCCTTCTGACTTGTGTTTGCTCACAGATTTGCAGAGTGTTGAGGGGTGGAAGGGACCTCTGAGGGTTCTCTGGTCCAGCGCCCCGAGTCAGGCAGGGCCAGCAGTCTGCCCAGGACCGTGTCCAGTTGGGTGTTTAACATCTCCCAGGATGGAGACTCCACAGCCTTCCTGGGTGGCCTGTGCCACTGCTGAGTCACTCTGGCAGTGAAAAAACATCTTCTGATGCATACATGAAACCTCCTGTGTGTCAGTTTGTGCCCCTTGCTCCTTCCCCTGTTGCTGGGCTCCACTGAGAACAGTCTGACTCTATCTCCCTTTCACCTCCCTTCAGGTATTTATGGTATTTGTCGCTGTTGTCCGTATTGCTGGATTTCATTTACCAAACTTCACATTGGAGAGCAGTGTATTGTTGTCTACTGGCAGTCGCTAGCTCCATGGCCCAGATTTCACTTTATGTCAGTCAGATGTTTGAGTTTATGAGGTTTTCATTCCATTAACTTGTATTTGTAATGAGAAGAGCAATATTTGGTTTCCTTCTGTGACCAGGAATTATTTAATAGCAAGGACACCAAAGTGCATAGTACTATAACAAGTAGCAACTAGAAAAGTTTAACAAAGCCCCCGGCTTTGTTGTGTACAGTTAAGAGTAGTAGTGTGAAGGCCAGGGAAATTATTTCAGAACGAAATGATGCTATAGAATGGAAAGGGAACATCACAGAAGAGGTGGAACATTAACCTGCACGATCCATAATAACTGACCTTCATTTCAAGGCGTTAGGGCAACAAAGAGATAGCAGATTTATTGGCAATACTTGTGACTTGGCGGATAACTGATGGAACTTCCATGGCTTCTTTCCTCTGGGGTTGTGCTCCCGCCTAAGGAAACTTGGTCTCCTTTTGCAGGTCAGGCCTTGCAGGTGTCGGCAGAGGCGTTCACCGGCGATCCCTGCTCGCTGCCCACGCGGCAGGCTGTTGTGGCCGCCGCTCGCTCGCTGCTGGCCGCTGTCACCCGGCTCCTGGTGCTGGCCGACGTGGTGGACGTGGCTGAGCTGCTGCGGCACCTGGCTGTGGTGAGTTCCGCGCTGCGCGCCCCCGGCCCCGCTGGCCACGCGTGTGTGCTCGGGGCTGCCCCGCATCTCCCGCTGGCCACGCGTGTGTGCTCGGGGCTGTCCCGCACCGGAGCGTCCTGTCCCTGAGCCCCTCTGACCACGCGTGTGTGCTCGGGGCTGCCCCGCATCTCCCGCTGGCCACGCGTGTGTGCTCGGGGCTGCCCCGCATCTCCCGCTGGACACCCGTGTGTGCTCGGGGCTGCCCCGCATCTCCCGCTGGACACCCGTGTGTGCTCGGGGCTG
>WBMY01015702.1:287797-349156 GCA_013397315.1 Donacobius atricapilla
CCTGTGTTGTCTCAGGGCTGTCCATACGGGAGCGTTCTGTCCCTGAGCCCCTCTGGACACCCGTGTGTGCTCAGGGCTGCCCGCACCGGAGGGTTCTGTCCCTGAGCCCCGGAACGTTCTGTCCGAACCCCGCAGCTCCCGCCCAGCGCCTGTGCAGCGACGCCTGGGCTCTGGGTGAGATCTGTACATGGACCCAAAAAACTCCTCTGCTTGCAGCTCAGCATGCTTTTGCTCTATTTTTGGTTCCTTTTTTTTTTCCCACTTAAAATTTCAGTAATTTAAAAGAGACTGATAAAAACACGAATTTCTGTCGCCCTCCTAATATTTCAGGGCAGAGGTGAATAATCAGTGCCACCTCTCATAATGCCTCCGCATGCCATAAGAGAACACAGTGACTTAGAGGACCGTGTTGAAGCAAGTTCAATTTGATGAGGATGAGAATGAAAATTTGGCTCCAATTCAGAGTAGGATAAGTATTTCATATTAAAACAACATAGTGTGGGTTTAAGTACTGGGCTTACAACTGGTAGAGACGCATCACAGGCTAAGAAGCTTCTGCAGTGTTCTATGTGTTTAAATTTGTCAGCTGTAATAGGAATGGCCTATGTCTTTTGTACGGTTTGTGAAAAGTTTTCTTAAATGATGATATTTATCATCGTGATTTTTGCATTTTTAATATTTATTTTCATAATCCTAGATGCTCTCTTCTGAGATGTATTGAGTATGTTTTACATGAGAGAACTAAAATCAGGTGGTTTTCCTTGCTAGAATTTCAGTGTTTCTAAACAGCTGTCTAATTCACTTCATGTTTTCCTTCTGAAAATGAAAACAAAAAATAACTGAAAATGATGAAAGAATGCAGTGTCATTCAGGAAAAACTCCAGCACTGCAAAGAGTGACATTAAATTGTCATTGTCTTCCATACTTCCTCTTAATAGGAGGGAGAACTGCAATTGTAAATGAACCCTTAGAATAAATTAGTGTGGTACAATATCCTCAGTAATGGCTGTGCAAAAAGACTCACCCTAGTTCTTACAGGGGAGTGTTACATTTTGCATATTTATTTAGTCACTGCTCTGGATGTTGAACTTGCCAACAGTGGTATTAGCTGTAATGGTGTCTTCTTATGTTGACATCTAATTAGGAAATCGACTTAATGTAATTTCAACATTTGCTGTTGAACATCCCTCATTTTCTAACAACTTTTGGTCACAGCTAACTGAGCCAGATTTGAATACAATTAAATATTTTAATGAATTTCAACTTGGCTCTATTGTAAGTGTTTAACTGAAATCATTATACTTAAAAACTCCCTTAGGAATTCAGTTTTTCTTCAACATGGACTTGCTCCCACAAAGAGCCATTGTATTCACAGAGTGCCAAAGTAGACCTTGTCTTTGCCATATCAGCTCAAATAATCTTGGGTTTTATAAGTTCATATGCCTTGAAAATAAATTCCTTAAAAGTCATTAGCTATTTTCCTTTGCAATTGTTCTAAAACCTTAATACTTCTACCATATTATCCTCTTCTTCAGACACAGGTGTTACAGCTGTTATCATTTAAGAGATGGGAAATTGCATAACTCTTTATTTCCTTGTCTCTGAGTGCTATCATTTTCATGGGGTAGAGTGAAGATATTAGAAGGGACTAAGCCCAAATTAATTCAAAAAATTAGGAAAGTAATAGTGGAATAAAAGACATAATTCTAATCAAGGACCTTTATTTGCATGTATAAAATCAAAGAAGTTGTTTCAGCATCATCAAAGAATTCTGTACAGTATTAGTGAGATCTTGCTCAATATAGAAGCATTTAATGGGGAGTTACCTATTTAAATATCTAATATTTTTCAAACCCATTTATCAAAGAGTACTGAAGTCTTGGTCACTCACTAAAATTAGTTAATTCCAACACTGACATTTAAAATGATACCTTTTTCTACTGACAGAATACACTCTGGCTCATTAAACTTTAATTTCCTCAGTAGCCTGGGAATAAAAATGTAAAGAAAATGAAGACAATGTGACTGGCTGTCATAGAAAGCCTCATCTACTGTTACCTGTCACATCTGCCTGTTGATATATTTCTAGAAAAAAAGGATGAACCTCAGCTATCTCCTTCCACTTCATGTAGTCTCTAACGATATTGTTTTTTCTACATTTTGCTTAGACTTTGGAGTGTTTTTGAATTCTGTGTAATGAAGTCTTCATATTAAACAGTGTGTAATGCTGAAAATACTGAAGATTTTTTGTCACAAAAATACTGAAATGTGACTTTTCAAAAGTAGAGATAGCAGATGAGTTTGAAAGGATTTGATAATCCTGGCAGGAATTTCAAACCAAATGTCCAAATCCTAGCTTTGTGGACAAGAAATCAACTTTTTTAGAGGTTTTGCTAATCAAGTGGAGAGAATTTTGGCTGTTTAATGAATTCTATCAGATCTTCACCAAGCAAAGAGTGAATAAATGTGTGTGTACATAATGCATACTAGATGCCGGTACAAACTCTCAGTGACTGATCACATTCTGGCACAGAACACTTCTGGCCACATAAGGAATTTACAGACTTGTAAGATTGTGAGGGTGCAGTGCAAACAGGAAGATCCTTTTAGAGTTCACTGAAAAAATAAAGTACATCACACCAAAAAGAAAGGTTTTCCTTCTCTAAACAACATAAAAAAAAAAACAGCAGGGAAGAGTTTTAATCAATAGCTATCTCTGAGTTTCCATGCTTCAAGAGTTTGAAGTCTCTAAAGAAACAACTGAGTTCTGCAAAGCTGGTCAGACAGAGGGCAGTCTTGTGTATTGCACTCTGATTCAGAGCTGTGTTAGCAGCTCATCCATTATGCTTAGTAATGCTCGATATTATTTAATTAAGTGAATTAACAGACTAATGGAATTGCTTAAATTTATTGATCAGAAGAGAACAGTGGGAAAGTAACAAGTTGGGAGAATTTCATTCAAGAGCATTGGCAGTCTGTCTTTCTGTAATCGGTTTCAGATCATGCTGAGCCAATGTGTTTTATCTGCCTTTTTCCCCTTCATGTCATGCTTGTAGATTTACTGTGTAAGTCTTCATATTTTTCATGAATGCCTCAGACAGCATGATCTTTACAAAATGCTTGCTTAGAGTTATTTAAAACTCCTGCCAGGGAAAAAGAAAGAGAATGGCTAGAGATAAGAAGCAACTTGTGAAGTTGGGCCTTTTGAACATAGTGCTGTCTGTTCCTCCCTTTCCTGCAGAGCATTAATCGGCATTAAAAATGTTCTGAGCAGGAACTCAGTAGGGTTATAAGGAATGAAAGAGCAATGTGGTCTTGGGCTGCCCTGTGCTTCAGGTTTAGGGGCTTGGTTCAAGTCCCAGAACTGTGCTTAATTGATCCAGATCCCTGTGTGATACCTTCTTCTACCCTCCGGGAGATCACTTTGGCACGTGGACCTGTGTGAGTCTTAGATGGTGTAGCTGGTCACTAAACATTTCATTTTGGATTGGGAGGGATTCCTTCTGCTCCCCATCCCTGTGCTCAGCTTCAGAGGGTTGGGTTCCTAGAAAACAACTGGTCCTGCTGCTACAGACTGAGACAGAAGTATCTTACACTTTTCCTTTTTGTTTGTCCCTGTGTTTTCCCCCTGCATCCAGTAAAGGCTGGAGATTGTCCTTAGCCCTCCATTTGTTCCTGATGTGTTTATAGAGACCTTGTTTTTTACAGCAGTAGCCAGATTAAATTCTAACTCCTTGGCACCCTCCTTGCTTGGGTGTGAGTCACTCCCATGGCAGGGCAACTTCTAGAGCATAAGGAGTGTTAAGAAGGTGACAGGAGTCTTTGGGAGAAGATTTGGCTTCTCCTTTGGTTCATTCTCCTATTTATTTTCTCATCAAACAGATTCCTGCCACCAGTCAGAGGTTTGTCTGTGGTACGTGGGATGTAGTTGTTTGGAATCAGGGCTACTGTGTTTGTCATCACACTCTGCAAATTCCATGGCACTCTGTGATGTGCAGTAAATAACAGAGGAAAAGCAGCTTCTAAAGAATTGCTTTGAAAAGTTGGTTTTTCAAAGTGAGCATCCTTATGAATACAGCAGGAATCTGGATCCACTTCTGTGCTTGCTATAGGAGCCTCTTGACCGCTCCTTTGTAACTTGTAAAAATAAATAATTGTCAAGTTGTGGGATGATAAATTCTGACTGGAAATGTTAAGTTGTAAACATAAAGCTTGGGGAGATCTGTAACATAAAGGTGGCTTATAGAGGAGGTTAATACAATGCTTGAAGTCATCAGAAGTACAGCTGAGTGTGAGAAATCCATATTGTGTCTGGTGGTGCTGGATTTGGAAGGTGACACATTAGAAAAGCAGAGGCCTATTTGAAATAATTGTTTGGAGTGTGCAGATGTCTGCATGCCCCAGTCAGTGACAGGGCTCCATTGCAGTTGACTCTCTGAACCTGTCAGGGAAAGAGCACTGCTAAGGGCTTTCCTTTGGAGTGTCTGGTACTGCGTTCGCCTCTGCAGAAGCACACACTAGCCGCTGAAGTGCTGCGCTTATCAGGAATAATATGGAAGTGATGTTCTGAAAGTTCCTTCTCTAGAGTGCTAATATGGGAAGGCAAATTCTAGGCTGGGAAAATAATCTTGGGAAATTATCTTCTCCTGGCACATTATTTATTGGTAGTATGGTAACAAAGTTGGTGTAATGTAGAATGGCTTGTATGATCAACAATTCAAGCATGCCGAGATCATTCTGATCTAGAGAAATTTATTTTATAACTCACTTGTTCTTTCCGAGGCAGAAATGAGGAAATGCATGCAAAACAAACAGTCTCTGCTTTCTCATCAGTGTATGTCTTCAGACTGTCTTAAAATGACAGTAAAATCATCTGATATTTTCTGAATTGAAAAAGCTGTGAGCTGCTCTCCATAAACCTCTCAAAGGAGGCACATTGCCCATTCCATTACAGCAAAATATGAGAAGAGCAGCTTTTTTCTCATAAGTATGTGTGTTCAGTAATTGGAATTTAGGAGAGGTTGTGAATGATTTTTTTCCAACCTTATCTCTGGGTAATTTAAATAGTGTATTTAGTATAATTTAGGCTTTTAAAGAACCAGTACCTTATCAAAACAGGAAGATACATTTTTTCAATGGACAGCCTCCTTATGTCAAAATGGAAATTAAATTTACTTCTTGTCCTTAATTCAACTCATATTAATCCATACGAAAATACAGAGCAATATTTAACCAATGGAAAAAATATTTAAGTGCTACTATACTACCCTGTGAAGTGGAAGATGATAGTATTGATACTCTGAAATACAATTACTCTTTGACTTGTGCAGCTCTAGACAAACAAAAAAGAGCCATTTCTCCTAATTAGTGAATAACAGAGTGGCTTTTTGCAGCAGTGACCCTAACTCTGAACCTATTGTGTAGAAGGAAGCTATGTAAAGGAAGTGCAGCAGGCCCTTTGATTACATCATCTTCATAAAGCTGGACATTAAAGCTGTGTGTTCTGTCCAGTAGCATCAAACTGGAGAAGCAGGAGATTGTAAGGTGGTTACCAGGAATATGGCTTTGTACTCTTTGTCCTTTCTATTCAATGATGTTGCTTCCCACCTTTCTGAATTACAAGCAATGAAGTACTTTGCACTGCATGTCTATAATCTCGTAATTTTGTGTCCTGGCCTGTTTAGCTGGTAAGCCGTTAATTTTCATGGCTCATGTTGAAGATGAAACGTAGTAAATTTTGGCTTAAGCAGTATCAAATGTTAGTATGATGAATTAGTTTAATATGATTTCCCTTTGAAATGTGCAGCCACTCTCTCAGCCTCTTTTCTTTGATCTCATTACCTCATTTTCATTACATATGGCAGCAGAGCAGAAGTTCCAAGGCTCCTGAACGCAGGTAGAAGGATAGTGGAGAAAACCCTCAAGAATGCTACATCAGGAGCTCATAAAGACAGCAGAGGATTTTTAGCTGTTAATCCTCTTTACTGCAGGAGAAACTTCAGTCAGAGCTCACCTTTCATCTTTGGCATTGCAGTGTGTAAGATGTGAGACCGTAGGACTTTCAGTCCTGGTGCTTACTAATTAGATAGACCGTGGTCAGCATCTGAGAGGAGGCTGCAGGACTTTCCCTTACACTAATCAGGAACATCACACTTCCAAGGAGGAGTGTGCTAACACTCTTCTGCCCCTCCACATTCGTGATGGTCATCACTTTCAGAGTTCTGGTGGTATTTGTTGCTTAGTGATACCTCAGATGGGACAGTGAGAGTTGCTTCACTTGCTTGAAGCATTGATTGTGTGCTGGTTTGCAGTCAGATGAGCACAGAGCCTTCATCCAGCCATGTTGTGGTGGTGCCTGCTCAGGACTTGGGGGCTGCTCTGTTACCCACCCTGTGTTTTAGGGCCGGCCTGCTGGGCCCTGGCTCTGCATGTGGTGGGGTTGGGGTTTCCTGTGAAACAATGCCGTGGAATTAGTGAATACAAAGCCATGCTCTTCTCTTTAAGGTAGAGTTGTCTGTGCACTATCTGTGCTGTGCAGTTGTCTGTGGTAACTTGGCAAACAGAAGCAGCGCTGATAAAATCATAGAGACGGGATTTATCACGGGGGGAGAATCAATCCAGGTGGCTGCCTGGTAGTGCCACTGAGAGCAAAAGTAGGAAAGGAATGCCATTCTCAGCTTCCAGAAACTGCTCAAAGCACTTTGAAAACGTGGCAGGCAGAAAAGAGCTTCTGTGAATCTCCTATGGTTATTTGTATTTGCTTATTGGTAAGAGAGAAAACAGTCAGGAATTCTAATATTTCTTTTCACCTCTAGACAGGAGAGATGAGAGAGGTTTTTTTATCACTCACCCCGAAATGCTGGTTCACACTGATAGAAGTAGGATGCAGAAAGGTCCAGTTGTAGTTTTAAGTTTAACACATGTGCTGATAACCTTTGTATGTCCAAGGCACAGCTTTCTGATTTCCTGCTGATGGCAGTGGAAAGAGCATATCTATGTTTTCTTAAAATTGCTTGGTTGATTTTTTTATTTACTTTTGAGGTAAATTTTTAAAAAGTGTTTCTCCCTTGCATCTAAAGACAGATGGGGATGTTCTGGCAGTTACCCATCAATATTATTGAAGCATGTTGCCTGTACCCATTTGGTTTGTATTTTTTTATGCTCTCATGCTGCTTCTTATATCTCTTTCCAGAGAGCCAAATGCATTATTAATGTGTTGGTTGCTTCAGGACATAAGGAAGTGAGTGATCTTGCTAGCAGAGCTCCTGCTAGTGAAGAATTGAAGCTGTGGGATTAAGTACATCCTTAAAAAGATGATGATGATGATTCTACAACTGTATTGTAGTCTGACATGTTGGTGATTATCTAAAAAGAAAAATGACACCTCAAGAAAAGATTGTACCTTATGTTTATTTAGCGAGTTTGGGAATCAGTGGAGACCTTATCCCTGTATTATTCAATCCCACAACAGGGTGCAACAGCTTTGGGCTAAATTCTGGAGAAATGTGTCATGGTTTGAAGCAGAAGGTGTATGATGAACTTGCCAGAGACATTATGAGCAGTTTCTTACACACTTTAAAACAAGCAGGGACTATGGAGTGCTTTTGGTCACCTTAAACTGAACTCAGGTCTTATTTACAAATGTAATTAAGTTGCTTCCAGCTAAAGGGTTAGCCAGGAGTGGGAATGGCTGAAAGCAAACATTGCAAATGCAAGGCTTTCACATCAGCTCTGGAGCAGAGATAAAATCTGGAAACAACAAATCATACAAATTTGGAAGATAATGAAGTCAAACAGAAAAGAATAGAGAGTATTGCAGTTTTGTCTTGGCATGTGTGTTCTGTCAGCCATGTCGGTACAGAATTCAGGAACATGTACTTTGGGTGAGAAAGTTTTATTTTATTTCTTGGTAGCAAACACTTTAAATGCAGCTAGAAAGTCTCCAGTTAACCTCTAGTAGTGCTGAACGAGGTAGAGTAAGATAAATTATAAAGAGATAAAAACACTGCCTTAGCTTGCCTTTTGGTTATGAGAGCAGTGAGACTGAAATAAAGGCTGCAGAGTGGCAAACAAGAGATGCTAACTTGCCTGAAGGTTCCAGGCAAGATGGTGTAAAGTGCCAGAATTGCACTGCAGCTGCTTATTATCTCCAGGGAGAGGTACTGGGGCTGTCCAGCATCCGGTACAGCTTGGGCTGGGGCTCAGTCAGACGCTGAGGAGTGAGGGGCTCTGGAGCACTCCACATCCATGAGCAGCACTGGCTGTCAGTTATGTTGGCAGCTTCTTAAAGAGTGACAGAAGATGAGTGGACGTTTGGCTTTGGGGTGGTTTTGTTTTTTATTTTTTTTCCCCTTCTACTCCTGTGGTTCATCATTCCAGTTCAGCGGCTGTAGTTGAAGCAGAGGTGTAGAGCAATGGGGGCTGTAGCTACTACACAAGTGCTCGGTTTTCCAGAACGGACTGGAAGGCCGTCCAGTGCCTCATTCCCGGGGCACTGGTACCACAGGCGAGCTTCACCTGCAGGCCCTGGAACCGCAGCAGGCCAAGTCAGTGTTCTGGAAGGATTTACAAGGGTGCAGGTCTTCCTGATGATATCAGTGTAAATACATGTTTATAGACTCGCTTCTGATGGTAATCACAGTGCCAACAAAATATTACTGAGCTACCTGCAGCTTTGCAGCTGTCACATGCTCATGAGGTGAAGAAGAGTATTTCCAGCTGGGAAAACAGCAAGTCAGAGGAGAAGGTTCATGATTTCCTGAAAGTAGCAAGGAACCTGGACCTCCAGTTCTCCTCTGACATAAATCTTAATTTTTCTGTTACAGTTCCTACAGCTGGGCTGGTGCTGTGCATCTCTGAAAAATACTTTCAGAGTCATATTTTTAATAATAGTGTATGCATGAAAGAAGTTTTAAATTTAAATTAACGTCCATAATGAAGTATAATTGGAGTTGTCACAGTTTTCATGCAGAATGTGAGCACATTGCCCAAGGTGATTAGCTGGTCTTAAATTACTCTTAAGTAAATTAACTTGATAAGAAGCACCCTGTGATTTCTCAGTTCTACTGTTATGCTTGTAGAATGAGTTCATGGCCTGTATAAAGTTGCATACAGTTTTCTTAGTTGAAAAGAAAGAATTTAAATCTGTGTGAATATATCCTGGAACTTGGCCTAGAAAAAGAACTCACCTTTAGAGATTGATTGCTTGTGTTTTGTCTAACCTGTGAAGTTAGATGACTTCATTTAATTGAGGAGGACATATGTACAATGCTTGGAATTCCGTGGTTGGTTTCAAAACAAAACTGTAGGAATATGTGGAAGGTTAGAGGTGGCAAAGCTCAATTGCTTTAGCATTTAGTAGAAAATAATTGTAATAGAGAGTGAAGCACAGCAACTGTATGAATAATAATTTTTTGTTGGTTTTGTTTTGTCTTTTTGTTTTCCCTCACAGTTTCAAAGCACATTTGAATCCTTAAGAAATGTATCCAGTAAATCTGATCTACAGAAAACCTACCAAAAGTTTCAGAAAGATCTGGAAAATCTTGATTACTTGGCATACAAACGTCAGCAGGTAGGACCATGGAAGCTTGTAAGAATGCTGGGCATAAAGAGGGTGGGTGGGAAAACTGCTGTGTTTGAGGGAGTTACTGTTCTGTCAGTTGGGTTTTGTGCTTTGTGCAGTGTCAGGTAAGGCAGTGGGAGGGGGCCAAGTCTGCTCAGTGCATATGATGCTGGGCTGCCTGGGTTTTGGTTTCTCAGCAGAGAGGAGCATAGGCAAAACAAGTAAGTGAGACTTAGCAGACATGAAAAGTTGCATTAACACATAATTTTCTAAATGGAAGTGTATAGAAGTACTATTTGCAATCTTTTATTTGAAAAACGAACCAAATTCACATAAGTTAATGGAATCCAATACTTCCGGTGTGTGCAAACCACTAATTTTTTCTTCTTTAGAAATGAATTTATGAGCAGTATACGTCAAACTTTGAAGTGCACATGGTCTTCGACTTGTGTTTGCAAGATCAAGGTTAAATTGAGTTGTTAACATGCGTAATGTTGGCTATTCTGTCACTTATACATAGCTTATGTGAAAATATCAGCTCTCATTATGGGTATTCACTGATTTTTTCTCTTGATGACTTTATCTCCCAGAGCATAAGGGTAAAAACTGTAACGTTTCTATGCGGCGGTCGTTGTGGTTTGTGTTTTCCTGAATTCTGTCACTTGGTGTCAGTGTTGTCAAACAGTTCCTCCACCTGGGGCCGATCACGTGCAGCTCTTTATGTCAGGCAATTGATTAGATTACCTGTGGCTTAGTTAATGTGCCTTGTTTATCTGAGCAGTAGTTACGTGGTTCTGGTGAGGAGTGTTTCACCTGCTTGTTGATACCGAGATTTTCATTTCAGTAGAACTTGCTGCAAAATCTGCAGGGAGGGATTTGAAAAGTGCACGTATGTATGTATTTAGTGGAGAAGGTGCTTTGAATTTTGTCCTGTATTAAAATGAAAGTAAGATTTTTGTGAAAAAAGTGAGAATTTGTTGGATTACTGTGCAAAAATCAGTGTCCTGGTTTGGGATAGAAGCTGTTGTGAGTTTGGGACATGTTTGTGGAGCGTGCACATTTAATTGATTACAATTTATAGGCACTTGTATTAGGTTAAAGGTATATTCGTAGTCCCTCTGGCAAAATGCAGAGTAACTGCATCTGTTTGGAGACAAATGTTTGTATATCTGAGTGTGAATCCATTGGTGGTAAAATAAGTGGCCTATATACAGAAAGCAATGAATGTTGCTTTTGAAAGCAATACAGTTTCTGCTTCTGTACCTTTTCTTCAGACATGAGCCATGAAGTGTGATATAGCAGTGTACTTCTTCAGCGTGAAGCTTTACAGGACACATGGGAAATCAAAGCTGGCCTTTTTAAAGGATGTTCAAAGTGTCCCACATCGACTCTGATTAGTAAATATAGACCAAACTTCTGGGAGTGGGAGCCGTACACAAGTGGCAAACTTGTTTGGGGTGATGGTTGGGCTGCATTCACTGGAGGAATCCCTCTGGATTGAGAATATCCGTTTATAGCCAGGCTGCTTTTTGAAATGTGCCAGGAGATACCTGTGTCTGAGAAATGTAGATTTTCTTTCTTGTCCAGGAGATAGTCTGGCAATTAAATTAAAACAAGCTTTTAATTTCCTTGATGCTCTCATCTCTGAAATTTGACTAAAAAGAATAGCTCAAATCTCATCTCTGAAATTTGACTAAAAAGAATAGCTGCATGCCGCAATGAGTACTAAAACTTGTTCTCTTGCTGTGTGACTTTGTGGAATGCTTCCAGTAAAAGCTAAGTAAAGCTTACACTGGTTTGTATCAACATGAATATTAACACCTTTACAATATGAATGCTTTCAGGGGAAATGAGAGGACCAAATGGTAGGGCAGTTGGGGATAAGATGGGACTCAGTGCCAGATCCAGCTGTGCTCTTGGGATGCTGTAGTAGGTGCACGCTTCCTGTTCTCTTATGAGGGTCTTTGTTGCTATTGAAGGGAAGTTGTCCATATAGCGTCTGCTGGAATGGCACTAGTTTAAGGCTGTTTATTATAATTATCTTACTGTGAGGTCATTTAAGGAGTGTTGGGCAATAGCTGCAATAAAAATGGACTCATAATGAAGTTCAGTGGCATTTAGCACCTGTCAAACTGAAAAATAGCCACTGTTGCTGCTGTCTTAGTGCTAACGGTGCCTTTAGGATGCCTGTAGCAGTGCTGGCTGTAATCCAAAGACACTCAGGTTTTGCCTAGAAGCCTCCATCAATGTGGTCATCTTACAGTTGACAACAGGACTTTAGTATCTGCACACACACAAAAGCAGTATCCTGTTGTAAAGTACTCTGATTTAAGGTTTGCTTGTTTGATGTTGATTGTATGCTCTCAAGGAAATTGTTAAAGGACTGAGTCTATGGGTAATCTTTTTGGTTAATCCATTAAAAAAAATCTTTTTAGGATTTCTTTCTGATGTTTGTTATATTTAGAAATGTTTAGAAAAGTTGTGTTGGGAGCTGAGGGATTTGAGGGCTGTTTCAAAGATATTCAAGGGGCACGCAGTAATTTATTTTGTTTATGGGAAATAGTGCTTCCAGAAGATGGAGCAGAGCCATTTGCTGTTCTGTTTCATACAGTCCCTCGTTATCACTACGCAGCTGGCCTCATGATTGTACAGGTCAAATTTACATTTTGAAAGTTTTAATTTTGCATGAAGACTTGCTTCTTCATTCAAATAGTACTTCTTTTTCTTAAAATGGGTTAAATGCACTTTTATTCTTCACCTTTGATTGTTCACGGTGGCAGGAGAGAATCAGAAGAGTGAAAGTGAGAACTTTGGATTGATAAAGTCATTTTAACAGATAAAGCAAAAGCCGTGCGCACAAGGAGAGCAGAACAAGGAATTGATTCCCCACTTCCCATGGCTGGGCAGGTGTTGATCCCTCCCCAGGAGAGCAGGGCCCCATCATGAGTGACAATGACTTGGGAGGATAAACTCCATCCCCCTAAATGTCCTCCTTCCTTCTTTTCCTTCCCCCTGGCCCTGTGGCTGAGCACGGCCCCACATGGTCTGGGATATCCCTTGGGTCACTTGGGGTCAGCTGTCCTGGCTGTGTCCCCTCCCAGCTCCTTGTGCCCCCCAGCCCCTCACTGGTGGGGTCAGGTGAGGGCCAGAGGGGACCTTGGCTCTGTGTGAGCTCTGCCCAGCACTGACCAACACATCCCTGTGTTACCAGCACTGCTTCCAGCACAATTCCAGAGCACAGCCCAGCCTGGTGTGAAGAAAATGAACTATACCCCAGCCTGCACAGTATGAGATTTGTTCACTGAAGTGCTCCACTCCAGCAGCTGGAGACAAGTTTTTGAAAGAGATTATCACTTATCAACTGGCAGGTTTATTTTGTGGCAAACCCTTTGAAAGTATGCTGAAAATTGGAGGGAGTTCAGGGTGAATTATTTGTTGTCAAGAAAACAAGCATGATGATAGACAGCGGCATGACTGAGCTCCCTAAGTTATCTGGAAAAGGTTATGGCTTAGGAATGTCAGGACTGGAGGTACTTAACGAAATCTTTATTCTGGTACACAGAAATATGAGAAGAGCCAATGGATGGAAGTCAGACAAGTTCAAGCCAGAAAACAAATGAACGTTTTTGACAATTAACTACTGAGGGGGCTTAGTTAAGAGGTGCAGTACATTAATCACTGCTTGTAGCTTTTCTGTCCATTATCCATGCCTTTTGAAAAGATGTGAAATAACTGAGATGCTAATTAAAGGGCAGGAATTATGGATCTTGTTATGGCTTGTGCTATTGAATGAATGGGAATGAGAATTCACTTTTTTTTCCTCCAGACTTAGGAATGACAGTACATTTGGTTGTTTGTTGGAGGGTAAATATCACAGTGGGCACTATGATTCCAGGTCTGGTCTGACTGAGTGGAGTGTGGTGAAAATAGAGGGGCAGGTCCAATGGAGTTGCGCGAAAAACAGAACTTCAGTGGTGAGATCACAAACACAGAGACCCCACGATTTGAAGAGCAGCAATCCAAAGGCCTGGGGCCGTGGCTAAGAACAATATGTAAGGTTAGCTGGGGGCAAGGGTCCAACCCTGAATGAGGGACAGGGACATGACTTTATATGTAAAGGACACCCAGAACTAGAGACATGACCTATTTTGGGATGATGCCTTTTGCATCCTAATTTCCATATCCCACCTTCCATGCTCTCAGGTTTATGGTTTCTGCATAAGCTACCTGGGCTAAGTTATTAGCCATCTCAGCTAGCTTGGTGGCCACAGGTAAAGGCAGAATTATGTCTTTTGAATTGCCATCCTGGATTAATAAATGGGTGAATTTGTTCACTTTTGTATTTACCACTCTACCACTGTCTATGCTTTTAGATTTTAGGGTTGAATGTGTTGAGATCTTGTTTAGGAGTTTTCCAAGAAGTCTTGTACTTTACTCCGAAGTAATTTTAAGGACATATAGTCATTTGATTCCCATTAGATTTCTGAAAATGCTTTATTTTGTTTTCTCCTTTAATGTGTAGTCACACAGTATTGATCATAAAATGAGACTTTAGGTTATATTTCCAGTATTCTAGCTGCTTATCTCCCCTTGACATAAGAACAACATCTATCATGTTGTTGTGTAATTAAAATAGTTGATTTATGCATTCATTTTTTAAAAAAGCAAGCAACAAATTAGTCTTGGTAGCTAAGAGAGTGAAAAATTATGCCAATTCTGTTCTCAGCCACCTGACTTGTTTTAGTAATTCCATGATTATAGCTCTGTCATTTGGTCCTGGTTTCTGTCTGTCCTGTGTATCTCTGAGGCTTGCTGTAGGGGTGAAGAGCTTTTCCTTTTCCCTGCTCACCTGAAAGTGCTCATTATTCCCTGTGCTTATAATTTTTTATATGTATTCAGAGTGATAGGGGGAAGACCTTCATATCCCCCATCAACATTGCCCCAGCCTGTGCCATAGTTTTAACAGCTCCCTTGTTCAGTTGGATTTGTGTCTTGTCAGTTCCAGGTTTGAATGATTTTAATTTGTCTCTCCATGTGTGTGATTTTTCTGTCTTTGCATGGATGCTAAAACCTCTGAGGAAAATCGTAATGCCTCCCCTCACCTTGCCAAAGCTCAGACTGTTGCTGTTTCTATGAAACTGAATTCGTTTTGGCTGTGCCCAAGATGTCTTCAGTTTGGGTAAACTATTCCAGTCTAGTCTTGTCTCTGATAAATGTAGCTGAAATGTCTTGGGAGCCAAGGATGGATGATGCTTTATGTTCAACCAAGAAGTCCCCAGGTAATTTAACAACAAACAAACAATACAAAATCGAGCATTACAGTGGGAAGGAAATGAGATCTGCAGATAGAAATTAAATTACAGAGACAACGAAGTAATGTTAAAAGGGCATGACTTTAAAAGCTGTAGAGAATTCTGAGTGCATTCCATGGGGGACTTGAAAACATCACTGATTTTGTACATGAATGTTTGCTATGGTACCATGTATGTCTCCTATGTGAAATTTGATGTGTTGGGTGGTTTATCTCAGTGGTAAGAAGTGGCTAAGATTAGAACTCTGTTCTTTCCATAGACTGGAAACCAATTTATTTTTTCTTTCTAATGAAATAGAATGATACTTCAGGTGATATGTTTATGCTAATGTGGGATAAAACCAGAATTTGGGGATTGCAAATGGGGTCAGAGTCTAAGGAAAATAGTTCTTAATGTGATAACTGATTTTATGACAATTTTCTGTTAGGCAGCAGTGTCTCAAGGGAAAAAGCAAAACTGTTTTATATAGCAGGAGTGAGATGAGCCTTTTCACTTTCCTGTGAAGTGTTGCCTATTTGGTTGTTTCAAATCATACATGGTGCAGCTGACTGTTCCTGCCTACTAGTGATGGCTTGTGCTCATCCTTAATGTATGCTATCTGAGAGCAGCACAGCTATTTATGAACATTACTGTGAGTTCAAATCCTGCCCTACAGTGCAGAAATGGGTCCTTGTCCTCCCTTCCCCTCAGAAAATCCCTTTTCTCTTCTCTTTTCTTACCCAAGTTACGCTCCATAGTGGGGCAACCAAAACAGATGCCTGCAGAAAATGATGCATTTCTGTAGTTGCAGAGAATCACTGGTAACAGTTCTGAAGAAACCTCCATTGATTCCAGACAAATTTAATCAAGTTTTTCCCATTTATTTATGTAAAAGTCCTGTGATGTTGTTAGAATCCAGTCATTTTATGAGATACTTGGTACTAATCCTATGACTTCAAATCCAGACTAATTTGGCAAGACTTGATCTGGACAAACCTGTGGTGGCTGTTACTCATTCCTGGACTTATTTCTAGATGGATAAAATAGTTTCTTTAATTATTTGCTGTAGTTGTTTTTCCTCAGGAATCTAAGTGTAGCTAACTGGACTAATTGCTTGGTTTCAGTCTTTGACAAAGGACCGGTCAGGTTTGCTTCCTTTCAGTCTTCTGTTGTTATGCAGATCTCCATTCTCTCACATTGGATCTTCGGTAGCAGGGAGTGTTCAGTAGCTTTGTCATTGGCCCCTGGGTTCTCTGTCATCCCCAGATGAGTTCATTCAGCCCACTCCGCATGATACACATTGCTGTTTATTTGGTTTTTGTCATGCCTCTCTGAGAGAGCCAACATTAAACTGCAATAGCTTTCAGAATTTCACATAGTTCCTCCTCCTTTGTTAAAATCAAATCTTACAAGTCTTATAAAACATAACACTTCCATAATTCTGCATGAGAAACAGTATTTATGTTTGGACAAGGTCTAAGTGCTGTCTTCATATCTCTGGAAATAATTAAGGAACGTTATTTTCAAAGGCTGTGCTGAGTTCTCTGTCCTTCTCCTAGACCTACAGCTTTGTATGTTTTTATGGGTTGAAATCATCACCTAGTAAAGTGATATACGATTTTTAGCCATAACTGAAGAAAAAAATACACTCCCTAATTTTCTGGGAAGTAACGTATCTGCATATTCTACAGAAAAAGCAAGGTTGAGAGAGGACGCTTCCTTTGTTGAGCACTATAAAAATGATGTATGTGCTGTTTGGATTTGACATTCTTTTCTTTCCTTTTTTCTTAAAAATTAAATGGCTTGGAGCAGTAGGGAGTGGTGACTATAAAAAAAAATTCTCTACTGAATCATAAAGGAAAAAAAGAGAAGTGGGAGATACGTATATAAATGTCTTGTAAATATTTTCAAATTTGCTTTCTCACAGCTATCCTGTGTGACCTTGAGCAAGCCTCTTAGTAACATATTTACTGGAGGACATCACTAAACACCTCCATCCAAGAGTTAAAGATTTATAGGTGTATAAGGACTTGCCAGTAAGGTTCTGTGGATATTTGAAGTTCCTTTTGTCAGGCTATGACAGATTTATGTCAGACTAGGTAAAAAGTTCAGTCTGAGGACAACTGACATTTTTATGGCCTCAGAGGCAGTATGTAGCATATAGTCTGAGCTACTGTTTTTGTTTGTGGTGGGAGGTTTTTTGTTTGTTTGTTTGTTTGGGGATTGGGTTTTTTTTGTGCTTTTTTTTTCTTAATATGAGAAAAACCTGCTATTTAGATGCTGAAAGGATGCAAGTTAGAAGTGCAATAACAGTTTGGAATGCAGAGCTCTGATTACTAAAGAGTGGCTAATGAATGATGTTATGTCCTGGTGAAAATGACAGTAATAGTAGTTTGTGAAAGAGTTATCTGAGGGGATTGGTACATTGTATTGATCCCAGCCTGACAGACTTACACCAGCTTCTCACAGAAAAATAAATTCTCATATAAAATGTTTCTCTGCTTTGGCGCTTGGTAAAAATCAGATTAGATGAAATGCAAAGCCTTGCAAAATGACTGAGCTGTGAATGGAAGATGTTTTGAGAACATAATGCTTGGGAATGATGGAGAGATCCTGCAGGAGCACTGTTCCTGACGTGTTTGCTCCAGGAACTCGTAGCAGGCAGCAGCCAAAGCAGACTGCCGGGAATACTTGTGTCTGTCTTTATCTGAAGGCTGCGTGTGTGGGGCAATTACTGTGGCCATAGTACTTGGCCATTCTACGGTGCTTTAGTAGATAGAACATTAACACAGGAAATAAAAAACTTGAATTCTGTGCAGGGTGTAGGGGTTTTTTTTCCTCATGTGGTAGCAGGTTAGGAGGTAGAGGTGGGGATCTCTGCATCTCCTGTGAAACTCAAGTTCTGTAACCAGTTAGGATTATGTACCAGGAGAGCTTGTTAGCTTTTCCCTGGCTCACAACCTTGTTTTGAGGGAAGAACTTGTTAGCTCTGTTTATGAGGGTTCTGGCGCTTGGGAATCATTCACCCTTTGGATTCCAGCTGTTCGGCTAAGCTGGAACAATGCTACACAGGGCTGGAAAAAACCTAAAGAGAGAAATCACTGTTACCTATCCTGGCAAATTATTTCTGGTCTCAAGTCCAAGACAATATTCCTACTTAATAGTCTGGGTGACCTTGTCAAGTTGGCCACTTAGTCTTTCTTTTTGTATTGTCTCTTCAGTACACGTCCCTGCCCCTTGTCCTGCACGTCCTGCATCAAGTTGCATTCTGTGTTTTGCATTTGCATAATTCCATGTGCAGTTTCCCTCTAAAACTCACTCTAGTCATTTAGCACTTAAATTTCTTATCCAGTCGCTCCACATCAGTTTTTGCTTACTTCGTCTCCTTCCTCCTCCAAGCTTTTGGCATCTGTCATCCACACCTCGTTTCTGTTGGTGCATTATAAGGGTATTGGCTCATTCATTTTGCTCACAGAAAGGTGCTTCCCCCATTAGATTCAAACAACCCTAACAGTGCCACCCCCACAGATGCTGTCTCCTGTTTCCCTGTCTGTCCATGCACCAAACACTGTGCTGTTGGGGAGGTGGATCACCAGCAGGAGTGTCACACACGTGTGTGCTCGTGTGGACAGACAGGTCACAGGGACATTGTGCATGCAGGAAGGAGGGCAGAGGATGGGTCATGACAGAGGGAACTGCCCCAGCCTAATTTTGGCCTTCCTGACCTTGACTTCCTCCTTTCCATCTGTCTGGAATTTCAGGTTGTTGTTACAGCCCAGCCAAAAAGCATCTGATGGTCTGTGATATGTAGGCCTGTCATCACTGGCTCGTTTTCTCATCAGGGACTTGGGAGAGCAGTCAGACCTTGGCCTTGCCTGATGGGGCTCACCAGGCTCTAATACTTTCCTTTATTGGCTCTCCAGCTTTTTTTAGAACACGAGTCTGTATTGTAAGTTCTCCATGGTTTGAGAGTGCTACGGCTGGTTACTTTTCAGCTATCAGTGGCTATTACTCAGCTGATCTGTCTTGAAGTTTGCCTTCATGTGATTTAAGGAAGTTGGGCCTTTATAGATGGTCATTGTGGAACAAAACTTTCTTTGTAGGTAAGATTTTGACACTTGTAACAGTGCTTTTATAGCTCATAATAATAAATTCTGCTGGAGGTGGGACAGTGAAAGCTTTCTTAGGTCTAATTTAAATTCATTTTTTTCCTTGAGTAAGAATATTTAGGTTTTTTCTGTATTAATTTAACCATGGATCTAACTTTGTAAGAACAAGAGATGGTATGTAATAAAATCTTACTTCAGTCAAGATTTATATATGAAACAACAATTATATTAATTTTAGCTGTAACTTGGTTGGTTAGCACTGGAGGAAAGGTGTCCTTTTGGATTTGTGGGCGAGAGAAGTACAAACTGTACCGGACAATTTTATGTAGTTTATTTTAGCTAGATCACAAACGGTTGCAAAAAACCAAAAAGTGCATTTATCAACTTATATTATCTGCAGTTATGAAATGCAACACTGGATTCACTAAGGAGGAAAAGGTTAAGAGACCACATAAAGTACAGTTATCTTTTCGAGTAAAGAGAGCTGAAGGCTATGATCTCCTAGTGTTGATTCCCTCTTTTGTGTGTGGGAGCTTGGAAGGAGGAGTCTGAGCCGTTCCTGCAGACGATGTGTCTGAAGTGCAAAGTCTTCTTGATTATCTTAAGAAAATACTGCAGCATTTTCACCTCTTCTGCTAAGTTTGTAGAGATCAATAAATTATTTCAAGATCTGAAAAGGTTATGCAACCTTACATTAAAATTTCCTACTGATTATTAATTTGTAGACAAAAACCAGATTTGCCTGGTCTCTGGGTAGAATTCTAGGCAAAAGTGACATTTTCACTTTTTAAAGCCAGCGTTCTTAGTACAGTACTTTGTATGTCAAGGATCTGAACCTAAATGGAGAGCTAAATTCTCTGTAACTAAAATTTGATTGCAGACCAAAATCTTGGAGATGCTGATGATATTTCGTTACTAAATTCATAGAGGATTAGAGAGGATAAATACAGAGACAATACAAGGAGTAATATCACTTCTCTATTTCCTGCCCCTCCCAATTTTACAGGTAGGTTATATTTTTTAAACAGAAGTAAAATGATAGCCAAGTGTCCTTCTCCCCTTGAGCCTTTCCGCTGTGGACTTCCAGGGGTGTCTGTGGGAGAAGTGAACTGCATTTCATCATGGAAGGGTGGGCGTGTTCCCTGCTGTGGTGTGAAGGGAGTTGAACCTGGGCGGTCTGGGAAGGGAGCTAGTGAGAGCAATAACTGAAGGCATGCTAAAGAGCTCTTGATCCTGGCCTTGGCCACCTTCTTGCCTTAGTGAAAATGAAATGGGAAGGTTTTTTATTTGCTCTGGAAAATGGTTCATTAGAATTGCAAAGAGCTAGCTGAGAAGCTGTTAAGAATCTTGAAAAGTTTAGAAGAAATGAAGATGAATTTAAAGAAGTGTGTGTACCTGTGCCTGCTTGCTGCATGAATCTTACCTAATCTTTTTCCATCACTTATTGTCAGTAATAAGGATAGTCTAGAAAGGCAGTGTGCTCCCATCCTAATAGTTTAGGGGAGAAATGGCAGATGCTTCTGACATAGTTACAAAATTAAAGCGGTTATCAAGGGAGGGAGAATAAAATATAGACAGTAATAGTGTAAAAAAAGATGTGAACAATACTGGAGTCCTCCAAAGAAGATGCAGAAGAGAAGTATTTTAAGATAATTCAAAGTAACTTCAACAAATTCTCTCCATATCCTTCATTCAGTGCCTTTAGTAGCTCATTTCTTCACTGCTTTTAGTAGTGTCAGTAAAACAGCTCCTAAAAGTCTTTGTCAGCGGAGATAAGCCTTAACCCATCTTACAGGAATCTTGCAAGGGGTGTTACTGGGAATGAGATTCTAGAAGTGCTGTTAGAGATGGCACTTGCAGCATTCCTGCAGGGAGCTGCCAGCTTTTCACGGAGCGCTGGTACCGCTCGCTCCCTGTGGGAAGCAGAGGAGCAGGCAGAGCTGAGGCACCAATGGCCACAGAGCTGTGCAGTGTGTGAGCCAGTGTGGGGTGAGCTGCAGGGTTTCTGCGCCAGTGTGGGGTGAGCTGCAGGGTTTCTGCTCACACTCCTGCTCCTCCAGCCCGGATCACCGATCCCCCAAGTTCTACAGCAGCAAGTACCCTGACACCCCAAGCAGAAAAGCCTGACCCTGGTGCTTCATCCCTGCGCTTGGAGGCAGCTGTGATTGGCCTGGTCCTGTTCCCGTGTGAGAGGTTTGGTCAGGGAATCACAGAAAGCTTTGGCTTGGAAGGGATCTGTAAAGGCCATCCAGTCCAGCTCCCCTGCAGTGAGCAGGGACATCTTCAGCTGCATCAGCTTCTCAGGGCCCCGGCCAACCTTCCCATGAATGTTTCCAGGGATTGCCATCTGCTGCCTCTCTGGGCAACCTGTGCTGGTGTTTCACCCTCTTTGTACAAAATTTTATCCTTCTATCTGCTCTTAAATTTAGCCCCTTTTAGTTTAAAACCATTACCCATTGTCTTATTGCAACAGGCCCTGCTAAAATGTTGGTCTTTCTTACTGGGCTTTTAGGAGGTGTTCCATCCTTCAAGGGTGCTTTCCTAAATATCAATTTAGTCTCATCCATATAGGTTATACTTTTTTTTTTTCCTTTATGGATATTGCATTGTGCACGCGTCCTGTGAAACTGAGGTGCTCTGCCAAGATCTTGTTGTTTCCGGTCTTTTCTGATAGAGATTTGACAGATGTAGGAAATACATGTGTGAACACGACTGCGTGCTCTCAAAAATCTGCCTTGGGGATGGAACTGACCCATGTTCTGCGTGGTCAGCTATAAAAACATTTACGGCACATCTCACTCCATTTAATAAAACAAAAACAGAATCAAACCAAAAAATCCAAACCACAAAAAACATACAATAAAATAACCCTCTTCTGGTGGCTCTAGGTGAATTGAGGTTAGCCTTAAATTAAACAAGGTTTCAGGTTATTGCAGCACGTTTGCTGTTCTGGTAGTTAAATTAGAATGATGGACATAGGGAGCAAAATGAAAAGTGCTCCTAGTCGAAGAATGTGGTTTGACTTAGAGCCTTCTTTGAGATTGATAATGGGAGTTTTGTAGAGGCAGTGCTAGCACTGGTGGGAATTGTTCTGTAAAATTCTCTGGCATATACAAAATTTATTTAGTTAGAAAATCAAAGTTAAAAGCTGAAGCATGTCCATCACTTAAATAATAAAATGCATAGTTGCCTCTTAGCAAGATGTACTTAATTGTCACACTTAATCCTCTTTTTTGGAAAGAAGTAATGCTAATAAAATGTAACTAGTTAAATCTTATAAAAGTTTTAAATTAGACTTTTTACCATGCACATAAATTTTACTGTGTTTATGGATACTATAAGAATGGTTTATGGACCTTCATATAGACTTTATACCTTGCATAAAAATTTTGCTGCAATATTATTTTATATGTCACAAAAATATCACAGTGATTTATTTATGACTATCAGTTCCTCTGCTTTCTCGTTGAAATTAGAGAACTACAGGATCATTTCATTTGGAAGAGACTTCATGAGGTTCCTGGTACAACCTCCTGCTCAGCTTGGATCAGCTCAGGGGTCAGATGAGGTTACTCAGGGCTTTATCCAGGCATGCCTTGAAATTTTCTGAGGATCAGACTGTTCAGCCCCTCTGGGCAACCTGCTCCACTGTTGGGGTGTCCTTCCAGGGAAAAAGAATTAGCTTTTACCTAACCTGTGGCTTTCTTTTTCATTTTATGCCTGTTGTGTCTCGTTCTGCTTCCATGCAGTGCTGTGCAGGCCTTGACACTGTCCTGTTGCACGTCTCTCCTGTGCAGGCTGGTTTTAAATAAACCACAGTGCATAGACTTCATACATTCTGTTTTCTGTGTGTGTTTATGGTTCAGGGCTTGTTAAAGGCAGTCTCATAAAGCTGCTTTTTGTGGGTTTTTTACACCTGAAGAAACTTTCTCCTGCAACCCTGTACACTGTTTTCTTTTTGTAATGTGCAGCAGTGGCTGACCAAATCTCTTAAAAGTCAGTAGTTTGGTAGAATCAGTTGTCAGTCCAGCATGTGGTTGTTTTGTGTGGAAAAGGCTTTAATCTGACGTAACAAATGTTTCACAATTGTCTTGGAAGATGAATTATTTTCCAGTATCTCTAATCCATAGGTTTATTGAATAGAGAGTAGATTAGTATAGTTTGAAAGAACTGTAGAACCCCTAGATGTGTAGTTGTAGATCTATTCACAATGCACTAATAAATACCTTGTGGAAATAATGGAGTTGTCATAAGACAGAATTTCTGCCACCTCCACTATTAAATCTTTCTGTAGATGATGGGTAGTGACTTGGAGAAGTTTTTTAATTGACAGGTTTTACCTGTATGCTGTAATTCATTTAGACATCGATGCGAATTTCTGTGAGGCACAGTGAAAAAGTTATTTTTGTAATAGAAAATGTAAAATTATATTTTCATATCATGTCCATTCAGTGCAGTGCTGTCATGACAGGAACAGACAAATGCGGCTGCTGTACTGTAACAGAAGAGTGAATGGCAATAGTCTCCCTGCTGCAGAGAATCATTCACTGTTCTTATTTTAGCACAGTTTCTAAAGAAGAATTCAGAAATTTTAGGTGTGGTTTATGAACAGGATTTTGGGACAGTTCTAGTAGTCATCGCACTTGTTTTCCATAAGCTTTGTACTCCATAAACTGGACAGTGGCTTAATGAAATGACACTGTTGAGTACATTTTTACAATTACTTCTTTTTGTGAGACAGATGCTGTGTGATATACACCTGCTGTTAATTCTGAATTTAAAGAGAGGCAGTGCAAAGAAACGTGTACCTTTACTGTTTTGTCTTACACTGCCTATTAGATTGTTTTTGTGGTATTGAATAATTCTGATCCCATAGAAAGGTCTCTTCAAATGCAGCCTGTTAAACAAAGGATATATAACTATGTAACTGGACCAAGTTAAGACTTCTAATCTAAAGATTCCAGTCCAGCACTGGTTTGCTTCTATGAGCAGAATGTTCATACCTAGAATCAGACGGCCTGGGGAAGCAGCCCCCCATCTTTGTCAGTGCTCCTTATGGTGGAATTGTCACCCCTGTGGTTGCCACTCATGTCTGAGTCTGTTGATCTCAGTGTTGGTAGTGCTGAGGTGGAGCTGTGTGGGAGCCCCAGGGCCTGATCGGCTGTACGTGGTGTGTGTGAGCACCAGGGTTTTCCGGAGGGAGAGCCTGGGGAGGCGGCCGGAGCAAGCTGGGGCGCTCCCCTTCTGCCTTCATGCCATTTAACATGGAGTGTAAGGGAACACTTCAGCAGGGAACGGGAAACCTGGTGAAACTTCCTGCAGAGCCTGGTGTTCGAATATATGTCATTGCATAGATTGTCACTGTTGAAAACCAGCAAGCACATCCCCTCCCCAACCCCGCAAAAGCATTATGTTATGGTAACTTCTTGTCAAATACTGTGCATAGTCATAACTAGATTTAATGATATTGCATAAATGCCAAACATGTACTGTTCCTTTAATTTTTCAATTTTTCATCTATTTGCCTTGTGGCACACAATACTTTAACTGTTTGCCTGTAGGGCTTTTTTCCTTAAGATTAGGGTCTTTCTTCACTGTGAGTGGTTAGAAAATACTTAGTTTTCATAGCAAACACCTAAGCCAGATGTCAGCTTTATTGAAGATAGAATGCTGTTACAGATGTATTTCTATCTGGAAAAAAATTATTTTTTTGTCTAGAATAATTTGAATAGGATAAACTTGGTTCAAGTGACCTTTTTATGACTTGTATTTGTTTGCAATACTGGTAAAACACAACAGAATTTACTATGACTATTTAGCACGTTACAAATTCTTGTAATCATATTTTAATGGTTTATATGTTCTTGGAAATTTGATTATATGGATGGTGCTGTTGTAAGAAATTCAGAAAGGAATTAGAAGATAGTGACAGAATAAATCTTAGATGGTATGTGTGCTGTATTTTCAGATTATGGCCTCTCCATCTGGGAAATAAATTGTTTCAGTGGCCCCTAATTGCATTAAATAGTATTAATAAACAAACCCCCAGTGTTTCAAGGGGATGAAGTGGAGCAGTTTTTCAGGTACTACAAAATCTACCATTGAAAAAAAGTTTGCCGGGCTTACAATTTTTCATCATTTGACTCTACAAAGATTTTATTAAGGAGTTGTAGGAGAAATCAAAATGTGAAGAAGCAGTACACTTTGAAGGTAAAATATGAGCAGATGCTCTGGGCAATAGGGGAGCTGCATAAGGCAGTCTGCAGGTGTACAGAGCAGCAGGCGATTTACACAAGTCAACATTCATCTTCATTCTAAGAAATTCAGTGATGAAAACTGGAAGCACTACGTTGTTGTAACAGGGTAGTCATGTTAGCACTGAGTTACGGTGCACTGGGGGAGGCTGGTGTAGTAGTGAGTTGTGGGGCTTTATAAAGTTGAATGTTAGTGGGGACATAAATGATTTAGACTTATTTATGTCAGATGTAAGATCACCAGCTTAGAAACATGAGCTGTTCCTTCCATTTCTCTCTGCCTGTGAAGCCCGTGGGTTGTTAATGGTTTGCTAATTAGAGCATTACTCACACAAGCAATCTTACTGGGGTGCCGTGCTAAGCCACCTCAGCGTGGGGGAACAGCTGACCTCCAAACTGGCCACTTGAAGTAAGAGATTCTTTTCATATTTCTGTCCAAATTTGTTGGTGTTGAATTGGAATTTGATGGTCCTTGTGGGTCCCTTCCCACATGGGACATTCTGTGATTCTGGGATAACAAACACAAACCAAACCAGTGTAAGTACAGTATATATTGATATTGTGAATTATTTAACCATTCTTAGCAGTTTTTACTATTGGACCGAAGTCCAGCGCTTTGCTTCAGGAACGCTTGTGAAAGAACAGGCCTTGTGCTTTAAAGAGTCAGCTTGTGCTTTTGGGCAAAATATTTCCTTAGGGTCATATTCCATGACTATGCTAATTCACCCAGAGGAGAGTAAAAAGACAATATTCTTACGCTTCTGTAATCCAAGCCAAAAGGCCATATGGCTTTGGTTCTGCAGTTTCTTAGTGGATAAATATCCTGTTGTGTCAAATGACACTTCTGTGTACAGAGACTCAAAGCATCAAGTCTTCATGTCCATAATCCAGTAAAGCTGTTTAAATGTGTAAATAGATTCACATGCATGGAGTGGTGCAGGAGCTCTCATGAAGTTTATTATGACTTGTTCTTACCTTGAAAAAACCCAGAAAATAATTTTGTTTTAAAATGTGTGTTTTTGCTGACATTAGCTTGCACAATGTTATTTTAATTTTGTTAGTCTCTGAGAAACCTTTTAGAAAAGGGAAAAAACAAAAGAAGGCAAGAGAGGAGAAGGGAAGAGTTTTGGCCAGGTAGAATTGCTGCATTTTGATGCTTGTTGTCGAGGTAATGTTAATCAACTGCAGCAAGTGTGAAAGTTCCGTTCAGCACAGCTCAGTGACTTACTGAACAAGACCACAGTCAGCTGTTCAAAACAAGATTCCTTCCTAAGTCCTTCCTGACAGTCACAGGGCTGCTGTGATCTCAAGTGCTCTAGATATTTTTTATTTTATGCACTGGAAGCAGGTATGGACCTCTGTGGGCTTCGGGATTCTCTGAGTCGCATGATGGTCTGTCTTGATACATCTGCATTGAAACAAAGGGGAACAGAAAGAATGGAGATTGTGGTACTTAAATACATGATAAATAATAAAATCACAGTAATAAAAAGTAGATGCTAACAACTGTGTTGTCTGATCAAAAAGATAGTAAGATATAACATGAAAATAAGTCTAACTAGCCCTTCCAATGGTAGCAACAATTTGTGGAAGTCAGGTTCACCACAGAGCTTGAGATTTTAGACCTATTTTATTAGAATACAAATAATTTTGGACCTTCATTTTCAACAGTGTTTTTGTTTAATGCATCTTAATTCTTTGTGTAAGGATTAACATAGAAGAAAACAGAAAAAATTCCAAATTATTTCTAGGGTATAGGACAAGAAAGAGATTTTTGAAATGCATCTTCTTCCATGATACTTCTGGCAACAAGGAATAGTGACATGATATTCTTGCATCCCCTGCCTTGTTTGTGCTGTGATCAAAGCATTTTTCTCCTCTATTAATAATGTCTAGCACGTGACAAATCAACAAAATAGTCTGCCTCTTATCCCCATGTACCTGTCACTTGACAGCTGAACCCTGCTGCAAAGTCCTTCCAGTGGCCCTGCCTCAAAAGACCCATCAAAGTATCTTAATGATATGGTCCCAAAGAACTCCTGTAAGATCAGAAAGTTTAGTAGGAAATTACTGCTATCAGTACACATGCATGCATAGAGTGACAACTGAGAAAATTCTTTTTAACTGTTATAATCTCCCATGATAGGAAACAGGGAAATATTGTGCACTTCTGTATTTAGTCAGACAAACAAAACCCTGGGTTGACACTTGGTTAGATGGAGTTAATAGAGGTAAACAGAACAGCTGTTAGATTTGCTAGACTTGCTTCTAACAAATGAAAGGATGTAAGCTTGCAAGTGATAGAAATGCACTGATATTGTTAGAATTTTTTATTGTTAAAGCAAGATATTGTAGCACTAGTTTATAGTGTGTGGTGCTTGTAGGTTCTGTGCATGGTTTTTGTTTGGTGGGTTATTTTAAAGTTCATAAATTGTGACAAGTCCCTGATGTTGTTCTTCAGTGCATTTGTGGGGTTTTATCACAGGATGCCACTTTGATCTGGGCTGTCAAGCTACTCTGGAAGGGAGCTAAATTATACAGTCAGGCTCTCTGAAAAATTATTTCATAACAATGGAACAGTACAGGTGTACATTTGTCTATGGCTTCTGCATTGAATATTCTTGCTGAAGAAGTAGAAAATTCATCAAAATAATCTCTCGTTTAAAACTGGCATTTGGTTGGAACTTGGTCCTTTAGATGTTCACACAGTAATAAATCGCACCGCAGTGCAACAGAACAGTTTTAATCTGTAGGAATTACAGATCACTATAAAGCCAATGAATAATGAGTCAGTGAGCAGAAAAACCAAAAGCCTCCAAACTTCTATCTCAAGAATCAGATTGGTTCTCTTTTGGTACCTGTGACTGTACCATGAATATGCTGAGGAGAACAACTTGCACAGAGGTGTGGGTTCTTTCTCTTCTCCTTCCCCCTCTGCTGCAAAGGGCTCGGAAAAGCCTTTGGGGACAGCGTGCCTTGGTTCAGAGGAATTCCAGAAGGTGCAATTCCGGTGATTGGCAACGAGTCCAGCTCTGAAATGGAAGGCTGCCTCTGACTGAACTCTCCTTGCAGGAGGAGTTGTCAGGGAAAGGCGTTTTTGAGAAATAGGGGTGCTCCTTCCCTCCAGCCAGGGCGCGGTGGCTGCAGCAGAGGCTGCGCTCAGCACTGAGCTCTGCCTTGTGTCTGAAACTGGTTTTGGAGATACAAGATGCAGTGGAGACCTATGTTTGATAAAATCTACCCATGCATTTAATTACCTGTAATTTTTATAAAGACTAAGGGGGTTAGCACTTGTCAGTGCAAACAATAGAGCGTATGGTTTGTTTAAAACGTACATTGAAATGAAACATATTTCACCTTTTTCTTTGATCTTCTCTTCCTGCAGATTATTCCTGAAAGGGTCTGAGCAGAAAGAGTTTTTACCATGTTTTTGGTTTTGATGTATATATTGTGCTTGTGTTTTATTTACCACTAGCAGTGACACTGAAAATGTATTTAAGGAAAATACGGGAAAATGTACATAGGTTACTGTTTATACTGACTTTGTAGTTGAGAAATGAAGCTTTAATTAGTCTTGGTTGGAAGATTTTGGTTCATTTAATTGCAACATTGGAATGGGAGATAGTAATCCTGAAACGATATAAAAAGGTTTTAACTAAATAGATAAATAAAATTATACTCTAGTTTTTTCAGTTTATTTCCTCCTACAGAGTGAACTTTCAGGCTAGAATCTTTAGAATGGAAAGTATGAGAGAAAGATTTCCTGGTCTTTGCTGGGGGTTGTTAAAAGAAAGTGCAAAACAGACAAGGATGTAATTCATAATTCTCTATCGGGAGGAGGGAAAGCTACCTACAGGCTATTAATATTAGTTCTCTAAATTAATTCAGGAATAACTACATAATTTTTCCTTATTGCATGCAGTTCATCTACAAGAGGAGAATTAATATGTCCTTGATACAATTATTTTAACAAAAATACTTTATTTTCCAAAATGAGTGGCTTTTTAAGGGAAGCTATTTTCAGTCACTATTTTTAGCAAGGAAAGTGAAGATTGCAGTAACAGTAGAAGATATTTCTCCTTCAAAGCTTGCTGGTTCAAAACACAAGTGTGTGGTATGAATTGAAACACTAATTTTTCTTCTGGCATTCTATTTTATATGCTCAGAGCTTTCAAAATATTCATCCTTAAGGCAGAAATTTTTCATGGGTGACCTCAAATGTGAACTTATTTTTGAATGCAGAAGAAACCACTGTCTGGTCCCTTTATTCATAAAGTGATGGGGAAGACAGAAATTTAACCCACTCTGTGAGATTGTTAGAAGTTAGCTTTGAGTGTGTCTGACACTCAATATAGTCTTGATATGTGCTTTGGTACTTCTAGGATTAAAGTTTCTTTTTAAAATGGCAGACAGTACGTACCTTGCATGTCTGTATTACTCTTTCTAATACGATTTTAACCAATCCCCAAATCCTTAAGGAACCATAACATTCAGGCATAATTTTAAGGTAACTTCTTTAAAGTCTTGCCTGCTCCAATTTTTCCCTCTTGACTGATTCATGTAATGCTGTTTTTTTTTTATCACAGCCACTGCTGCAGACAGGCAGACACAGTTTCCCTTTTAAGTGAACTTCCCCAAAGCTAAAAAAGGGCTCAGTATTTATCTTTACAATCCAGAAATGCGGGGACTCTTGTTAATGTTTATTTGTTTTTTGAAACTGCTAAAGTCCTGAATGATTCAATCGACTGGGTCCGTGTTTAACCACAGGCAGGTATCCCAGCCGATTCCTGAATCATGTCCTTCACAGCTTCGCTGCTGTGGGCCGTGTCTGTGCAAAGCTAAAGAGCAGAGGGCAGGAGGTGCAGAAGGAACAAACCCCCTTGTTTTCCTCCCCTTTCCACAGAACTGAAAGGGTGATGAAGTAATGAGCAAAAAATCAGTGGTAGAAGAAGAACGTTTGGTAAATCATACTTACAGAAGGTACAGCTGTGCTGCAGAAGGTGGGATTCCTTTTGAAGTGGCTTTTAAAAAGCAGTGCTGCATGGAGATAACTGATAGGAGGAGCTATCCACGGTGCTAATTGTAGTGCTCGGCTGCATAAGTTTGCAATAAGATGATTTTTCATCCTTAGGGACCTGTTGTGCAGCCCTTTCTTGTGCAGAGCAGCAGCGCTGGATGCTGACATCGACACGTCGTGTAGCTGCTCCGCCTACTTTTGATGTGGTGGCCTACTTGCAATTACTGAAAAATTACGGCAAGGAGTCTGGATGTTTCAAATAGATGCAAATTTAAAACAGCCTGCAGGCTGTGAAATCAAAAGCTTTGATTTTACATGGTTCTTTAGTTTCTGGCTTGTTAGTGAAATCAGCAGAAACTTTATTAGCAATGTTAAAGCTGCAGCAAGATGCAGTAAGTTTTGACTGATGGTGACACTTGTGAACTGAATTTATATTTTGGATATAAGTGGTTGTTTCCTTCTGCAGAATAAAATCCAAGCATCGACTAACCATTCTGGTTTAGACAAAAGACTACCATTCAAGTTTCAGCTTTAGCTCTGTGTGGCACTGAAAAGATCCTATTCTGCAAGTCCATTGCGGCTGTGCCAGCTTGGGCCTTGTAATGTGGAGAAACAATCAGTTGAGACAATAGCTTTTTTCCCTTACATCCTACTTCTTCCATTACTTGGGTGTTTCTGGCCATCTAAGACTGCAAATATTGCAGCAGTTCTCTTTAATGCTCCATCACACACAATCCTGATCACTGCTGCCTGCTCCTGTCCTGCTACTCAGGTATCTGTTCATGCTTCTCCCACCAGAATCACTTTTCACTATGATCGGGAGGGTAAGACAACCCTGAGTAGTTGTGACCTGTCCATCTGCCGCTCTCTCCGGGGAGTGGTGTGGAGACAAAATGACTGATCACATACAAATGAAAAAGAATTACTGAATAATCTTCTTGTGAAAGATTGTGTGTGCCTGTCTAGGGTAACTTCATGTCTGCAAACAGGTAACAGCAGACATGGGAGAGCAGACAAACTGCTGCAGGTTCTACTTCATCACCCCCAATTAAAGGATAAACAATCAGGCGAAAATAATGCAGCTCTACTCTGGCAGTACCTACCTTTTCCATCAACAAAATCAGATCTAAAGATTCCTTCAGGTGTTGTAACCCAATGCTGTTGGAACAGCACATGAAATGTAAGAAACAATCCAGAGATTTTATCTACAGGTATGCTTGAAACATATGAATAAATATTTCCTTTACTTGTTAAGTTTTACTCAGGTAAAACTGAATGTGTTTGGTAACTTCTCGAATTATAGTAATTTATGATTCCTAGTCTAAGTGGTCATAGTCTCTTACCACACACATGAAGCTGTTCTTGTTCTGGAATTTTTGTTTCCTGAAACGAACCAGAAGAGAATATATATGAAACCTACTGTAATTTTGGTGAGTAGCCCTCCAGGGCTTTGACAAATCAGTACCACAGGAACAAATTTTAGAGCCACTGCTTCTGTGTGACCTTGAGACATCCAGATCTTGTGCTTCCCTGCAGCAATTGAAGCTTTCTGAGTCTGTGCTTCAGGCAGAGGTGTTTCAGCCATCTCAGTAACTACATGAGGTGTTTGTCTGATCTCTCACTGTTGGAGGACTTGGACAGGGTTTTGCTGCAGCTCCACTCTGTAGGGTGTTCGCGGGTTCTCCGTAGGGTGAACGTGCCTCTCCTGGAAGCCTTAATTGTAGTTTTTTGTTGGTGATATCCACTGAAGACATGAGGGCAGAAAGCTGAGTTTTGTCCAGATGAAATGGATAGAGGAGTTTAGATAATGATGCGTCCACTTTACTTTTGTTCTTGGAAGTGGTTTTTTTTAGGGAAGTAGTTTAGACTGAGAATCAGAGCAGCCTTCTTTTAGTGACATTGTATGTAAGTATATTTCTAAATCCGCATAAATTCCCTTCATTGTTTTTGCAGCACTCTCCAGGGGTAGGTCCTCAGCTAACGATCACAGAATGTTTGTATCACAGAGTGGTTTGTGTTGGAAGGGATCTTTTGCAATTGAATGACAGCTGGGGTCAGATTGAAATAAAATCCTAGATCCGGGAATACAGCTCCTGTTCAGTGCTAGCACCAGTTGTTTGAATAGTTTGAAAGATGTGCTGGCTTGTGACAACAGTTTTGAAGAAGAAGTTGAAACTGTTCTTGCCTATGAAAGTATTTCAGAACTTCACAGGAGTTTGCTCAGGAATTTCAGTAGTGCCTAGTACCCATGAATAAAGCTAAACCTGTTTGGAATAACAGAGTGTAGAAGTGTGGAAGAGGGCAGGCATCTGTGATGAAAAAGTTATAACCACCTTTAGTCTTCTTAAGAACTGATTCTAATGCTTTTGATGGTCATGTGACGATGAAAAATGAAGGGAATGGCATATCCTGGCAAGAGTTCAGTAATCAGTGAAGAGACAGCTCAGTATGATGCTGTATTTGTTTTGGTTTGGGGCAAATTTTGGGAGGAAATTTTTGAAGTGGTTTTTTTAGGGATCAAATTCAAGCGGCCCCTCCACCAACTAGTTTGGGAGGTAAATTTTTTTTGAGGAAAGTGGAAAAAACCTGTTTGTTTAACAAGCCAAGTATTCACAAACACAAAAAATTAATAATATTGAACAATAGAACTATTCATTGTTCTGAAGGATTGCCTANCATGTACTTGAAAAATGTAAAAATAGGGGCAGCTATGCGACCATGGGACTAGTGCAGAATTTGGGGCTCTTAGAGAAGGCTCTGTCTGTTGGGGTTGGGATCCAGCTGGGTTTAACAGGCAGTTGCCAACATTCCTGTTTGTACTGGCCTAGTCCTCATGGACAGCGTTTCAGAAGCTTGTGAAAAGAAGAGTTGGAACATAACCCAGCCGTTCTTCCCAAAGCATTTTCAAACAGTGAATGGAAGCCATTCAGTCAAGACCTGATGTGCAGCGAGTATAAATCTTCCAGAACTTCAGGTGAAATCCAGGGGAAAAAATCTGAGTTGAGCCACCCAGTATCTGGTTCTATGTGGACAGAAGTCTGACTGTTCCTGGGTGCCATGGGATGTGGCTGTCTTCCACTCTGTTAGGGAGAAATTTTATCAAAAGGAAACTGCTTCAGTATTGTTGCAGGAATACAGAAGTTGGTAGATTTGTGTTCATTCTAGGGTATCAGAGAAAATGTCAGATTTTTAACATTACCCAGCTCCCTGGTGCATGCGAGGTATTCGTTTCCCTTCTAGCTCGTGAACTATTTAAAGTGAGCCGTGTGATGCACTTTACATATCCCTTCTGGTACAACCACAATTAATCTTTTTTTTTTCCAATTTCAACATTTGCTGCAATAATTTTCACATGGTTGATCACAGCAGCCATTAGGGAGGTAAGGTTATAGGATCTGGGAACAAAAAGCTAGTGAGACAACATTATACCAGATTGTTTTCAATGACAAACTGAAAATAAAAAGGATGATGAGCAGTGATGTTGTGAGTGTTAACATCTTTGACCTGCAGATTCAGGTGAGGTCCAGACACCGGACAAATACAGCATACTTCAATTTTTTGTTCCGAATTTATTATGTAGCTTAGTGTTTGTAGTATTTCGGTGTATTTATAGATCTCTTTTGAGGTGACATATTTTTGCAGTTTCAGAAGCATTTTCAGTATATGGAAACATGGATTTAAATTCTCAGGTTTTTCCTTCGCTTTGTGAAATAACATGAGCTTGTTTTAGTGTATTGTTACATACATTTCTATTTCTTTTGTTAAATTAGTTTGACCATAAGAGATAATACACACCGATGAAATCTTTTTCTGTCCTTTTTGTATGCATAATTTATTCAGAAAAGGCTGTGCAGCTGCGCCTTTCCTAGAGTTTCTTTTACATAAATAAATTTGGGATTTATTTATGTAAATACATAAATATTTGAATCTTAAATGCCTAATTATTTTTTCCAGCGGGCCAGGAGCAGTGGGTGTTTATGCAGGCATCCTCCCCGGGTGCTCTGTTCTCTGTAGTGCTGCCGGGCTGGGTGTGCTGACCCCGCTGCCTCCCTTTGTGCTGGCTGCAGGATGCAGGCTGGGGAGCTGGGCATAGGAGATGTGTAAACCTCCCCTTCTTCCTCTGCTGCTCTCAGCATGACTAGAAATAAAAGCTGCTTTGTGTGCCCTGTAGCCCTCATTCATTTGAAATCCCTGGTGCAGGAGCTGTGAGACAGGGTCCGATACCTTTGGTGACTGGAGGGGATGCTCACTTACCGTTCCTGGGAGGCTGCTGAGGGACTCCTGAGAGTTCCCCGGCTCTCACCACTGGGACTGCTGGCATTGTTCTTCGGTCCTGCGAGTGAATCTCCCCATCTCATACTAAAAAAGACAGATACTTCCCTTTTTTTGCCCCTCAGAGTTGCTGAATGGTCCATTGAGGTCAGAGGAGGAGAAAATGGGGCTCCAGGTGCACTTACGCTGCACCATGAAGAAACTGGTGTGTAGGAATGGCTTTCAGGTCTGTGGGAGCATGGATCCACTGGAGCATTCTGACATCTGTGATTTAAGATGTTTTTAAAGGTGTAAATTCCAGAACTGGAGCCTGCACTCCTCCTTGAACCTTCTAACTACTTCCTGAAGAATGGACATACACGCTGACAAGGTGTATTTCTGACTTCTTCAGGAAGAATCCCTTGTGCTGTGGTTATTATCTTTCACTCACTGGATTTCAGAAATACTTGCTTGTCTGGATATTCTGTAAGACATAGTTTAACCTTAATACTTTTATCATATTCAAAAATGGCTTTACAGCTTATCAAAGAATGTGTACTTACTAAATAGGCCTTTCTGAACATAAATTTTTATCATATTTATCAAGTTTTCAAGGAATCTAACATTTAGTAAACTAATTAGTAGGAATATTTCCCATTATTTACTGAAAGATTTCCAAAACAACATCAAAAAGCTTATTTTCCTCATTCTTGATCTTAGCACTCATACTGGAATGTCACGTTTTTTCTGCTGCTGTAACATATAGACTTCAGCTTGAGGTGTATTATCAAAGTAACGTTGTTTGAGGGACTTGAAATTGTGTTGTGTCATAATTGTAGGGGTTGGACTAAAACTGTGTGTGGGTTAATTGGAGTTATTATTTTCTAGAGAGTCTTTTGATTTTATAATATTTGTAAGAGTAATTTTTTTAAATTGAAATGCCGCCTCAATAGTGCAGCAGATATTTCTGCTTTTTGTTTAACTGGGCAGGCTTCACAAATGCTGGAATTTCTTATGGTCAGGCAGAAGAAAGTGATCTTGGCCTTTTTTTTTCTTCTGCAAAATGTCCTTGTGACCAACAAGTATTTTCCTGTATAAACGACATTTGAAATGCATTTTTTATTTAAGTCAGTTCTGAAGCTCTGATGAGGCCAGGGTGCCAGCACAAGTATTTTAAATGTGTTCCTTTAAAGCTATTTCTTACCTCTGTAGGGAGGTGTTAAGGAAATTAAGGAAATAGGTTTTTTTAATAATGAAAAAGTAAAGGAAGTAAGACTGAAAGTGACAGATTGCTGAGTAGTGACTGTTGTTTATGAAATGTGTAGAGATGTATGAAGGCTTGTTCTTTCTCAGCTCAAAATTTCTATCAGAATTTTCACGTTTACAACAGTAACTTCTTTGAAGCTTTAATTTTAGGATTTTCAGCTCTCAATCTTGAGGTCACTAAGGATAGGGACTATAAAAACCAAATGTAGGTGAAAATAGTTTTAATATTGCAGCCAGTCTTGCCTTTCTGAGCAGTTCTTTCCTACTTTCTGTAAGCTGTGTGTTGCCAAAGCAAGGATAACTTCAGGGGCTTCATATGGACTGTGACCCCTGTGTGGAAGGCAGGCTGGGGTATTGAAGAGCTGGGTGTTCGTCAAGGCAGGGTTTGATGTTTCTGCCCTCACAGACTGCCTCACCGTATTTTGTAAGTGCTGCGGTGGAGCAAACGGGCACCTGCAGTGAAACGTGACTGTCCCCCCTTGGGCAGCCACTGAGCCCCCCATGGGAGCTCAGTAGACATCTGCTGTGCTGCACTGGGGAGGGGAAACTGAGAATTCAAATGGATGGAGAGAGCCTATGCCATGGAAATCTCAGCCTGGGGAGCTGACTCCCAAACTGGCAAAAGCTATTTGAAAATCGGTTCACTTCACGAATCTGAGGTCCTCAAATGAAGAGCACAGGTTTTCACATTTAGCACAGGATTTACAAAATCAATTGCTATACAATCAAATAAGGAGAGAAAGAGTATAACAACTGTTCGGATCTTAGTGCAAAAAGTATGTCATTATTTTTGTGATTTAAGTAATCTACCCAGGGTTTCCAAGGAACAAAAATGAAAGATGACTCATTCACTGTAAGCATGAAATTGAAAACAAAATATATTAAATGCTCTGAGTCTTAATCCTCTATCCTTCCACATGTGATTTTGAAAAAACAGTCATTTTTATATTTTCATGCTGATTTACTCAGACACATAGTGAAGAAATGCATGTTAAGTGATTTAACATGCTCCCCTGTGTCTTCGTTCCAACTGCTGTGGTGATGGAAAATGGGAGACATATGGATTGATATGGCTTGATGGATGGATGTGAAATTGGGGAGCAGAAAGATGCTTGAAGAATGTTGTATTTGAGTATTAGAAGGTGTCATGAATTATGACTAGGGGTATGCAGAAATTTGTTTTAAACTAGGGCCGGTATAGACTAAGGTGAGTTGTTCTGTAAAACAAAGCGTGATTCTCAGGTTGTGGGCTGGAGTGTGAATGGAAGGAGCTGATCAGGGCACTGCTTTTGTGGAGGGATGCTCTCTCCCTGCTGTGCCCTGAGCACTGACTGCTGAGCATGTCTGGGGTGTGCTGCCCATACCTCTGGGTGCTCTGGAAGCCCAGATCTCCTGAGATCGCTCACTTCTCCAAGGCAGGCCCTGCTCATCACTGCTGGGTACCAAGCTGAGTTTTGGAGGCTCATCAGTGTCCTTAATGCAGTTTCCTGAGCCTAAACCCATGTTAAATGACTCTGCTAGAAAGTAATTGTGAGAAGTGTCACAATCACTAAATGCAAAGCTGCCCTGGGAATGACCTAAACATGCTGGGAGAGGAGATATTTCAGGGTGATTACTGGTTTGGTGTTGTTAAAAAAGACCCTGGTTGGTCTAAACAGATAGTAACAGATGATTGTAAACATTGTGTGTTAGAGGCTTGCAGGGAGAGAGAGGGCTGTGAGACCTGCATTGCCCTTAGAACAAATTAATGCAGCGTCTGTAATTTGCCTGCTCACTCACAATAAAGCAAGCAAAGCAAGGGCTCTTAGATGAGGAAATTGGAGAGGAGGGATGATGGCATATGATGATGGCACAGGCTCATCAGAGGCACATCATTTTAATTAGGGAGGGAGAAAAGGCACCACTTGATGGGGATGGATGCCCGTTGAATTCTATGCAACCTTTAACATTTAGCAAAATAACTTCCCTGCTGATGTTTAACCAGGTCTCTCTGCTGCTTTTCAGCTTGTATAGCACTAATTACAGAACTCTTGTGATGTGTAAAGATGCTGTGGATTAGTGGTGTGTAAAGCTGTGCCAGGATATGCACCTAAATCATGGAACTGTTGGAAGCAGTGTTTTCCAAGAGATTTTTCAGTTATAATTTTTGAGATGAGTTCAGGAATGTTTAAGAAGCTGTTAGGCCTGGTAGAATGTTTGGAGCTAAGCTTGAGAACTGTAGTATTACAGATTCCAGAATATGAGTAATAGTTTTTGAACAGGTTATGTGAGAGGTTGGAAGATACATCACTAAATTATTACTCTTAATAATAATATTACTAGGAGTTATTATTATTTTTCACAGGTTCTGTAAAAAAAAATAAATATACCTCTCAGCAAACACTGCTGCGTATAGTTTGGTAAAAAATCTGGAATTCATATTTCAGGGACAAAAAGTGTATGGAATGGTTTTCACATGTAGGGATAAAATCAGAGATTTAACCACAACTAAGCAAGGAAAGTGGTTGGCACACCCTGCAAGAGAGTAATGATTCAAACTGTCACATGTGTGTAAGTTGTACAGAGATGCTCAAGAACCCCAAAGTTGTCCGGCTGCATCAGCACAAGGTAACACAATTGCATTTCCTCTCCCTGCCCTACTGCTCTTGGCAAGAGCCCCGTGTGCATCCTGTGTGTCTGCAGGGCTTGTTCTGGGCCAGGCACTGCATGGCACAGCACTGTATTGGGTGCGCTGTTGCAGTTTGCTCTGCAGTGTTCTCTCCCTGCCTGTGCCTGTGCTGTGGAGCTGGATTTCCCCGGGTCAGTGCTAGTGCAGACATCTCTGCACTCTGCACTGCACAGGGTCAGCGTTCAGGCTTTTCAGTGACACTTTCTGGGTGCAGTCAGAATCATTGCAGGGCCTCTGTGGAATCATTTCAAATCTACTTGGTAAGCAGATTTGAGATGTGAACCCTGCTGAAGTGAGGATACCTGCAGCCTGGAACCAAAACACAGGCACTACAATCTGTGTTAGCTTGTACTGCAGTTCAGCAGCTTGCTCGGGCACAGCCAATGAAAAGAACATGCATATTTAGCAAGTGGTTGTTTTTAATGTCTTCTTTTAGATTATTGTACCTCGCCTGCAGCTTACTCATTAGATTAGTTATGATTGCTGTGTTTTGTAGCATTTAACTTAGTGCTGTGTAGGTCGCTGCGTTGAGCAGAACTCACCTGTGGGGTCTGTTTGGCCCCAAAACTGCGTGTCTGCACAGCAGAGCAGAAGCACAAAGCACAGACCCTGTGTGCTTCTGGCTTGTTCTGACAACATGCCTGATATTTTTACACAAGTGTGTACAAGACAGTTATTTTGGTCATGACCAAAATAACTGAGATCAGTTTACTGACCCATAATGAAAAGCTCTTTATGCCTTTGTAACTCTGTTCTGTTAGTCAGACACATTTCCTTCTGTACTGGTTGTGAAATCTCTCTTTGCTTAGTCTGGTGGAGAGTTATGATATTTGTTATGTTTCAAAATGTGTGTTCACAGAAAGGTAGGTGTAAAAGAAGCACAGGAAGTCTTCCAGAATCCATGCATCCCAAACCAGAACTGTATATAAGACAGCTGTTCCAAGAGTTGGGGTTTTTCCTGTAGAATGTCCATCCCTATGCGTGCTGCAACCTCTCAGTGCAATCTGTACTATTTCACTATCATTATTGTTAAACTATTTCACCTTTTATATGTTTTTCTTCCTGCCATTTAAATATTTTTTTTTTTTCTTCTGTCCACAGAGAACAGATGATTCAATTCCTTTTTTATATATTTGAAAATGACCCACAATTTTTGTAACTTTTTTCTGTGCAGCCTCAGTTTCCTCATTTCTCTAAATCCAGGGGATCTTTTTTGAGGACTCTTGTGCATGTCTAGGGCTCTCCTCCCCTCTAGTTTTGGAAAGAATTTTTGAGGGGGACAGAGAGCAGGATTTGTAGTGCCATGACTATTCCACATCCCTTCAGCTGTGGCTTTATCGTTGTTAAAGATGATGAAAGGTAACCAGATGTTTCTACAGGCTACAATCTATTAATTCACTTCTCTTCAATTTTGTTTGTTTCAGGCAGAATTGGAGATGGATTTACAACAGGGCAGCATGTTTCCATTGCATTAAGATGTGAATTCCCTGCTGTGATTCTTTTTTTTTTGTAGGACTGCAATATAGCTGGCAGTTTGTTTTTTTCCAATTTGAGTATAGACATTTGTGTATGTTGAAATGTGTGTTTTTAAATTGCTTTCAGGTGTAGGTCTGCTTATGCTAGTTATTGAGACTACTTCAGTTTTCATCTTGCCCTTTGTAATCTTTGTTTCCTCTTTCAGCTTTCTCTCTTTTACAGAGCCTTGGTTGAGAATATTTAGGGTTTTTTCCAGTTGCAGAAAAAAGTTATGATGAGCCTTAATTTAATACATATTTCCATTTGATTGTGGCCCTTCATTGTCTATTCTAGGATGTTTTCCCTGATGATGTTTTTGTACAACCCTTACACTAATTTCATTTAGAGCGTGTTCTTTGAACCTCATTTGTCATGGGGTTGAAAGCCGTGCTAGAGAAATGACATACATTATTGCCATCTCCTTTTAGTTACATCCCCCTGATCTGTTAGAGAAAGGAGATTGCTTCAGCCAGCCCAAATTCGTGTAATTTACCTTCAGTTTTCTTCTTCTGTGATTGCAGTGGATTTTTCTCACAAGAGTTATAGTCAGACTTCTATTCCATTGCTCTTCCTCATTTTCCTCTCTTTGTGGAATCCTCACTTTTAAGATATATTATTTTTCCCTAGTTCTCTAATTACCCTCGTCCAGCAGGCTCTCAGGTGAATCACTTATGACTCTCAGGCTTGATCAGGGTAAGATGGAATGAAACTAAACAAGTTTAGGCAATTTGAAAGATACCAGGTTGTATTAAGTATTCTTCAATGTGTTCTTTTCCAGTATTAATCTGAAATCTTACATTCTTTTTTGTTTTTAAATTATGATTGCAAGTGACCTTTGAAGTAATGGCTGGAAAAAGAAATTCACTGAACTTCTTATCTTTCAAAGAAAAATCAGACTTTGGAGATTTCACTTTCGTGCTCCAGCGTTTACTTCAACTTCCTCCTACTCTATCAATGTTTCCAGAACTTCTCTTGCAGTGTTTGGTATCCCTGGCTAATTCAGTAATTTTTTAAATGTTTTGCTAGTGTTAATTTTTCTCCTTTATGGGCTTAACTTACTCTTTTATATTTAATTCTAGTTTCTGATAGAGTTTCTGTTTTGAATAGGCTACCTTCATTCTCCTGAGAAGGGAAGGAAATTTTTGATGATTAATCCATTTGGTCTTTCTCTCAATTTCCCTCAGTGTGACTGTTTGCCATAGATCACTCTATGTTTGCCCAAGTCATCTTTCTTCAAGGGCATCCTTTTTATTTTGCTGAAGGAGAAAACGAACCAGAACTGTACTGTGGCAGGGTAACACGTGTGAGTGCCGAGGCATCCTGTGTGCTGGGGGTGTTGTAACCTGGCTGCAGAAAGCAGCAGCATCCGTAACCCCCTTGGCAGCTGCTGGAGTGGGATGGGGCTGCAGGAGCAGCACTCCCTGGCAGGAGAAGCAGGGCCTGTCTTTGGGGAGTGCAGATGGAGCTGTGGGCCTGATCTGCCGGGAGAGATGGTGCTGCAGAGCAGGTGAGAGCGTGCTGTGCTCTGTTGGGAAGTGCAAAGCTGCGGGTATCCAGCGTTTCTAGTGGGGTTGGTTAGCGCAGACTAAATACTCCAAGGTGCAGCACGCCCAGCTCCTGGTCTGATGGGTAATGGCGATGTGCACCCACCTGAGAGGGATTTTCTGGAGGGCTGCAGCTCCTCCCGGACAAGCAGGAGCTTGCTGGGCAGTGAGCGGGGCAGGTCTGGGGCATGTGCTGCTCCTGCTGCTCATCCGTCAGCTGCTGGTTTTCAGTGCAGTCCCGACCACTGCACATCAGCAGCAGTATGGAAGGGTGGGATATCTTTGTATAACCGAGTGTTGATGTCTCCTGGAAGTAGTAGCCCCGTTATTTGTACTTAGCCTATCTTATAATGGCTCTCCTCCTCTGCAGACTTAACCTGCTTATTCATTCATATGTGGTTTTTGCTTGGCACTGAAGCTGATGCAACAAATTAAATATTTCTGCTGACTGTCCTTAGCAAATATTTTTGACAATGAAACCGAGAAAATAGAACTGTTCAGAAATTCTCTGACTTAAAAGGAAGACAAATTGAGTTACTGAATCTTTTTTTTCCAGCTTGTTACCCTTTGGAGTATTTCTGAGTATAGTAATGCTTTTTTTTTCTTTAAAGATTTAAATATCGTGAGCAATTCATTACAACATGACTGTGCATAAAACTTCTTAATGAAGCAGTACCATAATGTAATTTAGTCAACTGTAGCTTCTCCTTCTGACCTTTACTGTGATAGTAAACTGCAAATGTATTCTTCAAGGAACACATCCATGTGATTTAGACTACTGCAGATGACATAAATAGAGAAGCAGTTATGTATAGCTATTATTCTAACACTCTTATCCTCCTTTAACTGGATGTTTCTCCAAGGAACTGCAAGCAAAGATGTTTCAAGAAGGTTGACAGAGTTGGAATGAAGTACTGAGTCCTACAGAAATTAATCTATTGGGGCAAGTATATACATCTGTAATCCTGACAAAAAAAGTATCTCTGGGCGTAAGAGCTGGAGATCCAGAGCACCTATGTGGAAAGTGGAAAATAAGGGAGCTCAATTTTGGCTATTTCTGGTTTTTTTTATATACTAGACAGGTTGCCTTGATTTGTTGGCTGTGTTAACTACACCATATTGTGATCATTTGGTTCTTGGCTTTCTCATAACTGGTATCATGAATTGTCTACTCATGAAAGCTAATGCTTTCCATTCATTTCAGCTAAATGTCTCTTTCTCTTTTTTGACTGGGCAACAGAAAGATGATACACTTGTTCCCTGTGGTATTTCCGATGAGCTGTTTGCTTTGTGGTTTGTGCAAATTTGAAGCCTTGCATTCCTTTAAAAAAATTAAATATTTAACCTTTTCTAAAATAGAAGAACCAGGCAAATTCTGAGAAATCCAAGTGATAGAATGAATTTTCCTTTAGGATTCATTACAGACTAGGAAGACTTCATTAGAGCGTTTGATTTTTGACATATGGTATTTGATGAACTGTACAGTGCAAGGATTTGATACCAGCGTATGGGGCCTTCGTTTGACGTCCAGAGGTTCAAATCTTGCTTTTTTCTGATGATTAGAGATGACATGTAACAGCTGTTCTCTGTCCTACTGACAGTTTGTCCATTTATTAGTCTCCAACTCCCACATCATAATTATTTTGAATTAAGCAGCAGTGTGTCTCTAGTCCCACAGAGGCTGGTGGCGTCACTCATGTTTTCAGACACTTCCGTGGGCCTTTGCTGAATCAGAGCCTGAGTAAGAGAATGATCTCAGTAGTGAGTAGGTGCAAAGTACCTCATGAATCAAGTCCCTTTGTTATCCTAAAGAAGTTATTTCTAAAAAATGCTCCTTGCAGAAAAAAAGAATGAGTTTTAATGCCTTTGGAAGAGTTTTCCCCAGTCTTAATGGATGGATGGATAGATAGATAGTCTGTGGAAAAATTCTGTACCTTTCCCTGGAGAGGAACCGCCAAAGAAATTATTACTTAACCTAATGCTAAAGTTTGGGTCAGTACTTAGAAGACAAATTAATCCTCATTTGGAGGTCATGCTGTGGCTGATACTGTTTCCAGCTCAATGATTAAAAGCTTAGTCACCCTCTTCAGTTTCTCCTGGATCGGTGCCCTGTGTGTGGGAGCGGAGTCTGAGCTTGGCAGGGACCAGTGGGCCAGGACATTGGTCTGTGCATTGATGAGGAGCTCTTACACAGAGCAGGAGAGCAGTCACATTCGTCTTTGGGGTTTGTTCTCTTCAGGAAGTGAATTACTGCCTTTTTGAAGCTTTTTTTTTGTTCAGATGAAAAGTAGCTAAAACTTATTTCACTGATTTATCCTCTGAAGTTCTTATTTTCTCCTGTTTTATACCAGTGAAGAACATTGAGAAGTGGAAGCTCAGGGAAACATGGAGCTAGGCAGGCATTGTTTCTGTCTGGGTTTCCACCTCGCAGAAGCGTTCTGCATGGTTCCTTCACTCTAGGCCCTCTTCTAATCAGAAGAGAAATGATTTCAAGTGTTGGAAGTCAGAGCTCTCGCTGGTCCTGCAGCATTAACCTCATCCATGTCCCACTTGGAGCAAGCTGGAGTTTAGGGCGCTTTCATTCCAGATGATTTTTCATCGGGGGGCGGAGCAGCAGACGTGCTTTAGACAGAATACAGGGCTGTTTGGAGCTGCACCTCTGCAAAGCTTTCCAGAAGCTTCTAATTAGTCCATGTAGGGTTCACTGAGGGGCTGAGTAAGAATGTTATTGCAAGGTTTTGCACACTGTGGTGCTCTCAGGGGAAGGAGGAGGAAATCTGCTATCTGTGCTGGGGAACTTAAGCAGCCTCATTTGGGAGTAATGATAATTGTCCCATTGTTTCCAGAGGGCAGGTCTTCCAAGCTGACAGCAAGACTGAAGTCTCTTGCACAACCAGTGTGACCCAGAAGTTTCTCTTGCGGGGTCTCTTGATCCCAGCAGCCTGCAGAGCGCCCCACTCGTGCAGCAGTGCAGCCCATGCAGCAGCCAGTGAGGGAAAAGTGCCCGGATGCTTCACTTGCACAGACAATGAACTTTCTTCCCCTTATCATATAATATGTTGCTAGTTTGCTATGTAGTTTTCTCATACTTATTGCCTTTTCTCTGGCATGTGGATCCACTTACGCCACTATTCTTTTAACTTACTGAAATTGCAAGTTTACCCAGGTAAAATGTGTATTTTTGTTTTGCTGCGTATTGTAATTACTGTAAATGGTCATGAATGATCAGGAAGCTTCCTTGCAATGTAGCACCCATTGAATGCAACATCCAAGTGCTATATGGAAATAATTATGTTAGAAAAAAATCATCTTACAGAGACTGTAAATTGCTTTTTACTTGATTATCTGAGAAGACTGTAATTACCAAAATTGTTTTCCTGGGCAGCTGTAATTATGTGGTTGGCTTTTTGGCAGTTTTCTATTACTGTGGCATTAACAGGCTGAATCAGCAGCAGATGTGAAAACACTTCAGTAACTTTCACAAACCTGAGTTTTCAGGGCTAGCTGTTTAATACACTGCTCAATAGAATTTCAAATGTTTTGAATTTGGGGCATTTCTCTGTGCTGAAGTGATTGATGAGACTAATTTTAAATCTAGAAGTTGTCATTCTGTGACTGCTTAACAAGGACAAATTATTTTTGTCTAAGTTGGAAGAAGAGTGTCTAAAAAGCAGAAAAAAATAGTTAATAACAGACATGCCACAGCTGTTGTGTGGGTGTTGTAAGATGAGTAAGTATACAGAATGCAGGTGTATGCACTTGTTAAATAGCTTTTTTGAGTGTTTTTTTTTTTCTTGTTGTTGCTGTTAGTATATGATTACCAGTTTAACAGGAGAATGTTTTCCATGCTGCACTTTCCTAATAAAGTTTCCAGTTTGGTCATAGTTCTATAGAGAGAACGTGTGATGAAGAACATTAAAATTATGTTGAAGACTTGGGCAATTTTGAAACAAATTTCTTTGGTTTCTGAGAATGTTTCCTAGAAAACCCCAGCAACCCAACTCAAAATGACAAAAAGCCTCAAGTAGAACAAAAAACTCTCAAAAAAACCCCCCAGAAAAGTGCAGAAAGACCCCCCAAATCCAGGAACTACATGACTTGGAATGGGATAGGAGTAGTTTTGACTGGTGTTTGCTTAGTGCGAGAAATGCTTGGCAGAGTGTGGTTGGCAGGGTGTTGTGTGAGTGCGTGTGCAGCCCTTGCCCCGTCCTGTCCCAGGCAGTGGTGAGTGTTCAGTGCCCGTGGGGAGCCTCCAGACAGGCTGGGCGCTCGCAGGAGCCCGGCTCCGCTCTTCTCTGGGGGACGCTGCTCTTTCCTTCTCCATTCGGTGCTCCTGTGCCAGCTGCTGCTCTTCCCCTTTCTGTAATGCTTCAAAGGATCGTTCAGATTCTTCTTTTCTTTTTGCTGTTACCACCACTGATGTCCTGAGAATGTTGTATGTGTTTAGCAAGCCTTCCAAAGATTGCTGCAGTCCCAACTGCGTCCTCCTATTCCATTCCTTCCTCACCCTGGCCTGATGGCGAGAGGAAGAAGCTGAGTGTGTGCTGGAACGGTTCCCTCTGCTCCCACGTTCGAGTGCTCCTCGCCTGCGAAGGCCATGAGCTGCTGCTGCCAGCCCGTGCCCTCCTGCTGGGATCCCAGTGCCTGTGAGCCGGGGCTCTGGTCCTGCTGCTGCTCTCCATCCACAGCCAGCCCGAGGAGGGACATCCTTTACCTCTGCCCGTACTCGGATCCTGCAGCGTCAGCTCTGAGTGGGCCGCAAGCTTCAAACCCACTGTGGGAGGACATCCAGGAAACTTACTTTTAAAATATACAGATACACAAGTCATCTCACATTCATGCCAAAGGAGACTTGTATTAGAAAAGTTGGAACTTTTTCCCTGAGCAAGAATAATGTCTTCAATATTGTGCAAAAATTGACTATTATAATGAAATACAAAAGATTTGTTCCCTTTCAGGTAGCAGTTATGCTTCTTAGTTTCGAAGATCAGGTCTCTGAAGGATTACACTTTTTAAAAATTCTGTTCACTTTTCAGAAACGGTGTTCTAATAATAATCTAAAAAGTAAATTGATTAGTCAGTCATTGAGTGTGATTTATCATTTTAACAGTGAGGTATTGTCTTATGAAAAAAGTTTTACTGCAGCATTAATGTCACAAGAATGATCTAGAAGAAAGGAAACATTTCAGAAAGGTTATTTTTATGTTAAATAAACTTTCCAAGACAAAAGAACTCTACTGCAGTTTTTGTATAAATGGCATTCACGGTCCTGAAACTGTAAGATGATATGTCTCAGCAACCCAGGAAATTACAACTCTCATCCAGAATTGTAAGTGAAAAGCACTACAGATACTTGTAAGCCTTAGAATTCGTGAGTGTGCTGCAAACAAAAGACTTGATACTGTAATGAGAGGAAAGTATTTACATTTAAACTAATTGGGCAATACTTAGCTAGTCAATGAAAGAAATGTCTAAGTCTACTCTTAAAAGAGCAGACCCAGAAATAAAAAAGAAGATTGTTGATGTTTATGCGGTGGTCATTTATTCACATTTTTTACAAAGGTTTATGTAGTACTTCCCACTTAGCTTGAGAAGATTTTTGGTCTAATCTGCATTTAATCAAATTGCAAGTGACACTGGAAAACGATGGGATCGCTGATAACACGGGCTTCATCTCATAGGAGGGGCTGCTTGTGAGAAGCTCACAGTTGCACAGAGTCCTGATGCTTGAGCATCCAGCCCTTGCTGGACACATGAAGCCAAGTGTCTGTATGAAATGTGAAGAAAATAAGTATTTAAGTCTTGCATGTGAGAAACGATTTGGTCTTGGGAAATCTGCTAGTGCACAGACTTTTTCTTAGCCTCATTTTGCTAATGGGGCCTTCCTAGATGAAATCTAAACCACACGGTTATTCTCTGGCAGTAGTTTCAGTGCTGGATCCTGACTTCTGTTGCCATCTACTGTGTGTTGTTTTCTTCTTTGCCATACAGCTGGAGAGAAAAAAGAGTCTTGAGCAGAGGGACACAGGACAGAGAGACGGAGCTCACTGTGTTCTGCGACTTGGGGATGTTGGAATGCCTTTTTTCTCCTGGTCCGGAGGGGCTGTTGTGCTCACCTGTCAAATCCCATGCTCCAAGAAGACCTCAGACTGCCCAGGCCATGATGGCCCAAGACATGATGTTCTGCTCTGCCACACCTGCTGTTCCTTCTGCTTTGGGCCTTTAGGGAATCCCCTGCCTCTTTCCTTCCTTCAGCATTCCTGCTCTGTAACTGACTTTTCAGCTGTGTTTTCTTCCTCCTTGGTTTCTTCTCTACAAGTATTTTTCCCCTCAGTTTCTGCTTCCTCTAATACGGTTGTGATGCAAGGTCTGACAGTCTCTTATTCTCAAGAGCACGTGCAGAATCTGTGAGGGCTGGAGGAAATCCCTTTTTGGGCAGTGTCTGGTGAGAGTGAAGAAGCTGGTGCTGCGTGATGTGCCCCCAGCCATGTGGAGCCTTTTCTGACCCAAGCTGAGCAGGGAGAGCTGCCCAGGGCTGCAGGAAGGAGCAGCACAGGGGCTCTTTGCAGGCAGCTGATGGAGCACACCGCAGCACTGGCCAGTGTTTGGCCAGAACACTCTACAGCAGCAGGTGAGGGGTAAGAAATGTGCCTGCAGATGGTGAAGAGGCTTTGGTGGGATGCAGACAGAAAAAATTAAAGAGCCTACAGACAGCAAACCATCAGACCTCCAAAGACTTAACATGGCAATTACAGAGAATTGCTTTAATTCTGTACAATTTTGCTTTAATTCTGTGTGAAATAGTCAAGCTTTGCACCAAGTGACTAATTGGAAGAATAGTATGTGATTGCTTCAATACCATGGCTTATAATTAGTAGGGAGGAATAACTTACTTTCTTAAACAAGAGTTTTAAAAACCAATTTAGAGAAAATTGCTTTTTCACATTGAGTTTGTGACACAGAGTTAAAGTTAAAAAGTATTCTCAGTTGGACAAAGTGAATAGGGAAGAGCTGGGGATACTATTTCTGCAGCTTCCCCTTGTGCACCCTGTCAGAGCAGTCCCCCAGGACCTTGGATCCTGAGTTTCCTTCTCTCTGCCCATTACTCTCTAGTGTTTTGTGCTTTATATTTATTGTTGCTATTTCAACTTTACATGATACTAAAGGATCTTAAATCAGTTGTTCCGAAAAACCTGCAAATAGTGTATTTTCTCCAGAAAATACTGCTCAGGCTTTATTAACATGAGGAGAATGCTTTCCTTAACCTTTAACCTGAAAGAACTCGCATTTTCTCTGAACAAGAAACACCTTCAGCTAAGGAAAAGTCAACAGCCCTCTTCAAAGATCTGATGTGAGAAGTTTTAGCCTAACCTACTAATTTGTCAAAATTAGGAACAGGTGAAAGCAGGGGTTCCGTAATGGAGAATGTTACACAAGCCAATGCAAAGTAAGCCAGGGGTTTTTTCAGACTTAACTTCTTACCTGCAATTTTTTTCTTAAGTTTCTCCAATCTTAACTGGAATTTGAAGTTCTATGTGGAGAGGGGATGGAGGAGAGATCTAATAAAATAACGCTATGTGAGATAATACTTACAAACAGGCTTCCTGGTTAGTTTTTGGTGTTGTGTGTCTGACACAGGGGTAGGGCTGAGTTCTGACCAGTTTGAAGGACTTTCATGGGGCTGAACCTCTGATAGGGCATTTAGTTTAGGAAAAGGGAAATTATGTATTGAAACTTCTGACTTTCTGCTACAAAAATTGTAATGAAATGCCTTATTTCAGACTAGTTTACTTCAGCTGGATTTTTTCATGGGACTTTAACACTGTATTTCTTACCTATTTAGAGATCAAGAAAACATTGTTTACCAGCTTTACTGCTACATAAAAAATGCACTTTGGGGAGACCTGGAAGTCATTGAATCAATTAAACTGTAAAAGTTGGGTCAGTTCAACTATAAAGTTTAAGCTGACTTATAATTGGAGGTTTAAACCACTGTTAACAGATGGTAGTCTCTTAAGGTAACAAATGTGCCAGGCAACGCAGTCCCATACTGACCTCAGTCCTGGAGCTGTTTGTAATGTCTTCAGCAAAACAGAATCCATGTGGCTCCATGGATCTTGAAATTCCTTGTGTTAATAAGGATGTTAATGGAGATTGTGGGGTGTGTGTGGGTGTGTTTGCATTAATAAAAACAGTTGTTACAGTGGCTGTTGTCTGGAAGAAGTCAGAAGTTTTTCCCCTTTGCTGATTTGCATCTGCAAGCTGATGGAAGGTACTTCTTCCTTAGTGAAAAATTCAGATCTGGTCCATCCCTTAACAATCCCTTGTTTGATGTCCACAAATTAGCAACCATTTATAGCTTTTGAGTGGACATTTGAATTTGGGACCCAAGACTTTGAAATGTTTCCATAAAATGAATGACATGGTGCAGTTTGTAGGTATTGGGTACAGTTTATCCCATTTTTATAGCTACTATGTTTAGTACCTTGGGTCAGACTCTCAGGCTGGTCTCACTGTGCTGTGGAGGGAATGCAAATTCCTCTGCAGCACCAGGAGGAATGGGAGTGTGGGACATGTCAGTACTGTCGGCAGGGATGCAGCTTGAGAAAAATCCAACTGCGCAAACCTTTGCCCCTAAGATTTGCTGCTGTGGATTTGTGTGGAGTATGCCTGCTGTGTAAATAAATTATGTCATCAGAGTACTGCCCTTTTCTCATCTTCTCAAAGCATTTGCTGTGTAAAACACAAGCTAATCCTTAGCTTGTTACATGTTTATTTTATCAAACCCTTCTGGTGTTAGTGCTTTTTGAATTTAGTTTAACAGTGGTAAGAATTAAATGGTGTTCTGCATTGATGTGCCACCAGGGAAGATTTATCAAATTCCTAATCTAAATGGAATTTATGCAAGGATAATTTCTAATTTTAATAGGAATGTTAAAAGGAAGAAATCAAGTTCTGTATTTGCAGCATTTCTTGACAGATACTGATGCTGTAAATTATACAGTTGTTCTTCCTCTGTATGGATTTTGTAGTACTCACAGCAATTTATAGGTCTGGAGTGCAGCTGCTGAAAGTCATTTATTCTCAGTTCTGTATTAAATCTATCACATATAATGCATTAACATTCAGTTCAGAACTCAAGGGCTTATGGCTTCTTTCTTGCTCTGAGTTTCTGTCCTGGAAGTGTTTGCAAAGTATGCAGAAAACAAAATTTAAAAACCTAAATTGATATACAGGAAAAGAAAAAGTAATTGTCCATGATAAATACTTGAAACCAGCTCATTTTGCAGTTTCAGCTGAGCAGTGAAAACAAACCCTGCTGTTAACATTGCTGGAATTGGTAATGCTAATAAGCTTGTTTTGATGGATTAGCACTTCGGTCCTGCTTGTTCGAGTGATGCTCTTTACACACATCACTCGCACGTGTCTGCGAGTTGGAGAAACCTGATGTTCCCTGCAGCTTGCTTTGGGTGCATCTTAGGCTCTGGGAGCCTGGCAGTGATTTACTTGATTCAGCTTGTCTTGGGTATGGTTTTTTTAATTAGAAAAATTGGAAGTACATTATTTTAAATATTTTGTAAGTATTTGTAATTAAAACTAAAAAGAGTTAAACGGTACCTGGAGTTTGACAGAAGAATAGGGGCCAAGGCCATGAAGATTTGTTGAATATATAATCTGTGAGGAAAGAGCAGGAGGAACAGACTGCCTGATACGAGTCCTGTACCTGTTTATTGTTGATAATTTCCTATCTTTCATAAAAAGGTAATAAATCTAGGAAAACTGAACTATGTTCTGCTTGAAATGAGGAGAAACTTGTACCTGGGGGAACTTGAGCTGATTTGTTGAAGAGATCCTGAACTCTTGTGGCAGATGTAGTATGTTCTGGCATGATCACTTCTATGAAAAGATGACTCGAAGAGGATAACTGTGAAAGAGCTGTTTGTTGTCTGTGAAACTGTATCAGTGAAGTGCTTGTGGACCCTCTAGGAAGTGATCTGCCAGCTCTAATAATTTACTTAGGCTGTTTGTGTAAGTACCCTACTACTGCTAAGGCAGAGAATGAAACAAATTTTCAATCCAATCAACATCCCAAATCCCTTCTAATTTTAAAACCTCTGGAAAGAAGCAAGTAAAATAATCATGTGTTACTATGAGAGTTTAATAAAACCGTGGGGAAAAAATAGCTGTGGATGAATGCCATTCTGCTGCATTTTTCAGTGAGTCATCTTCCATTGAAAAAAGTCCAGGCCAGAACATTTCTTGAAAGCTTTAACAGCTTAGTTAAAGCTTTCAGATGTGGTAAGACCTTCTGGAGGTTCCTACCTTCTGAGCCCTCTCTTTGATGAATGGTTCCTGCTCTAGTTCTAGGCGCGCTCATTGTGACAAATGTGACTGTAGCTCTACTAGGTGAAAACCTTTGTGAGCTAATATATTAATTCCTATAGGGAAAAAATTGCTTTGCTACCTTTCCAAATCAGCTACTTCAGCTAGGAGACTGCAAGTTAACAGCAGCAGGGTGTTGGAGTGCAGGGACCAGATCCTGAAATAGCACATAGAGAAGTGACAGCAAGGATTGCTCCATCATCAGTAACTGGGCTAAAAGCATGGGGCAGACAGAATATTGGGCAGTACTTGCAATATGCAACCAGAGCATCAAAAGAAACTGCATCCTTCCCTGTCTGAACAACAAATTCCTGGAAAACATGAGTAAACTGACAGGGCAGGGGTGTTATCCAGTCATGGCTTTGTGTAAGATAACTTTGCTGCTCTGTGGCATTGTATAGCACACCTGTATGATGAATAGTAGATAGGTGTCAATACAGAGAGCAAGTTCTGGGGGAGCTTCAGTCCTGGGAATCCCTTCCCTGCTTGCTCTCAGTTACGGTTTTATAAACACTTATAAAACCCTGCTGATTCACCCTAGCGATGGAGGGTGTAACTGAAGGCTTAGGCCTATGGTAACACTGATGTGCATTTGTACTGTAGCACTTGGTATTTTGTGTATTCATGCATGTGATGCACACAAACTCTTACCTACAGTCTTGGCCGTATGGAGTCTGTGATTTGTGTGTGTATGTGGTGTTTCTGTGCTCTATATGTGCTGTGGTATAGCGATACCATGAGACACTAAGAACTGCTGATGATTTCTCAGGTCAGAAAAAGTGAGTCTCTAGAGGCTGGGTAAGACTTTTTTATTAAAAAGTTAATTTGGAATTCCTCCTAGTCAAGCACATCCTGTGATAGTGCTTGGTAAGGATAGGCTGAGTGAATGCATGTAAGGGAACCTTTGGTGGTCAGTGCAACACAGCTCTATCATTTAGTGGTGTTTCATTTGTGCTAACAAAGCCTTTATCCTGCCAGGTATTTTTCCCAATGTTTATTTGTGTCTCTTTTTTGTGTGGTTACAATGACTTCTGTACGTCATCGGTTCAGATGTAGTTAAAGCTAATGTAGTTACAGTTATGTGGAGGAGAGGAGCCACCAGGTCATGCCGTTTGCAACTAGGCAAATTGCGGATTTTGTAGAGCAGGCAGGGTCAGTTTTATGATGGAGCTGATAGCAGGTGATCCCTGCTGATGGTCAGTGCTTACCTGGAAAAGGTGCTGCGGGGTGCAGCCGCAGGCAGGGCGTCCCCAGCCGGACAGGGGCAGGAGGAGGCTCTGCCCGCAGTCAGACCCTCAGGAGGGTTGGTGCTGAGCAGGCAGCTCCGGGGACAAGCCGGGAGCCCGGTCCCGCATCAGGTGGGAACCCCGTGGTGTCTCCGAAGTGCCCAGGTGACGGGGCCCGATGGAGCTCAGGGGTCAGACTGTGGGGCAGCTGTGGCTGAGCTGGAGCCTGGCACCCCTCTGGCACGGCTTGGAGAGGGACTGCTGGTGCCAGGCCTGTGGAACTGGGGCCGCAGGGCTCAGTGCGGATGGGCTCCCAGCTGAGGCCGGGCAGAGCCCTGAGGGGTGTCAGCTCTAACACCGGGGTCAGCAGCCTTCCCTCGGCGGAGCTGAGGGACATCTCCTGCCAGTGTCAGCCTGGGATCTTTGGCACTGGCTTTGTCGGTGAGATACTTTCTTCCGCTGAAAAGGATGACACAGTACTTACGAAATAGGTCATCTGGAGCCTTGCCCAGATGAACAGTGCATGACTGCACTTGGAAGAGTTTGAGCTTTATTATGGTCTTTGAATCTTCAACTACTCACGATTTGGCAGTCTCTTCTGACTGAAACCTGAATGCTAAAGCCCAGGTTTTAGCTGTGACTAAAACTACTGCTTTTGTCCCCTATTTCTATAGTAGCATGAAATTGTGGAGGTTTGTATGGCTGTGTTTTTCCTGGGTACACCACTGGGTTCAGTAGCGTCTGTCTCTGCAGAGAGCAGGCTGGGTGCTGCAGTGCACTTTGAAGCTACAGCTGCTGCGAAATACAGCAGCGTGATTTGTAGCCGCAGTGATCCCAGCCCCCGGGAGCTGTGCTGATGGGAATGCTCAGGGAACAGGAGCTGGCCTCTGAGTGTGTCCTTCCTTTCTCCTTATTGAAGTAGTGCAATCAAAGCTTAACGATGAAGGTAATTTTCAAGGTCTTAAAAGTCTTCTTGTCCATTCACTGGGTTTAGCTGGAGCAGTCCACAGCTGGGAATCTCTGATCATCCAGCAGTTTTCCATTCTTGTTGTCGACAATTAGCTGTAAGGAAGACACAGAAGGACTGGGGCAGCGGCCTGGGGAATTGTTACTATAGTGGGCCTCTTGGATTGGCATTGCTTGGACATGGGATTATCTTTAATCTCAACTGGTCTCACATGACATAACTGATTTAGTGCTAGAAGAAAAAAAAAAGCTGGAATAAGAAGGAAGTGCTAAACCATCAAGAAAAAATAAAATAGGCTGAAGTGTGGTAAAGTAGCCAGGTGAACTGCAGATATTTGTAGAGACTAACTTCCTCCTTCAAAGATCTAGTTCATTATTCTGATCATCCACACATGCAGAGCTTTGGTAGCGAATTCACTCAGTCTTTGGGGATTTTTTGGTCCATTTACACAAAAGATCAGACTAAGATTATCAGATGTTTCTTCTTTTTCACACAAAAAATCTCAAGGAATAAATACTTCCTCAAAATGGAAAGGAATAATGGTTCTACGGCTTCTTTGGGGGCTCTCCAAACTCACAGCCAAACAACAAGGTAGTGATGAATTTCATGGGTCCGAGCATTTTTTTTTTCATTTTAACATTTTACTGAACAAAACTGGGGCTCTTTGTAGGAGAATTCATCAACGCCATGACTCTGAATTTCTCTACAGTATTGTGTGAAACAAAAACATTGACTTATTGAACCTTTCCAGACATCGTTACTGACTGCTGTTACTGGCTTTGTGCTACTGGTTTACTAGTTTTGGTTTTCTTATGAACATCTCAGCCCTAGTCAGACAGTACTGTTTTAGAGGGAAAAAGTAATTTTTAAAGGCTTGGGTTTGATTGTTTGCATATGATGTGGCAAAGTAAGAAATGGTGAATAATAGAAGCCAGTTAGGCTGAAGTGTTGCATTGACTTTCCATTGTACCTCTAGGTCTGTGGCTTCCTTGTAGCACAGGAGAAAAGAGGGCAGTCTGCTGTCTTGTAATAATTGCAGGAAAGATAGATTTGCTAATTAGAACCAGAGTGAGTGTTTAAATAACACTTCTTTTCTGAGCAAGTCCAGTGCCCAGGACAAATTGCAGCTGCTTTACTGAGATGCAGCAGTCTTTGGATTTGAACACACTGGGCAATAAAATCATTCTCGCACAGTGGTGATTCATTTATATATTTGTTTATTAAAAATTTGAGAATACGTTATGTGTTAATACACTCAAGAAAATACAGTTTTCTGATTCAGATGATCAGCTGGTTAAACTACTGTCTACTCCTGCTTAAGACTACATCTCTTTCATTTTTTTTGCTTTTGGTTCTTTTGTTATTATATCCCCTAGATTTCCAAGTTAGCCTGAGGAAGTAAGATGCAATCCCGTGTCCAATGCATATCTTGGAGTAAACAAGATTTTAAAAATACAGGACTGGTTCATTTAATATCAAATGCTCTTCAGCCATAAACCTAAAAACTTCATGCAGCGAGAAGTGGATACTGTGATGCTTTTGTAAATAATGCATATAGAGCCTGGTGCAATGCAAAGGAAAATAATTAGACTTCAGATTGCCTTGGGCAGGCTGTGAGAAGTTTTGTATGCATTTACTTGTTCATTCTTCATTGTGCCTCTTCTCATGATTTGAATCTGGTGCCACAGGCTTAGATGTGCTATTTTCCCTTTTTTATTTTTCCGAATTTAACTGTCTCCTTCACCCAAGCCATTTCACAAATATCTATTAGTTTTCTTTTCAAAGGGGCATGATGCAGAAGCAGCAGGGGAAAACGTCCATAATAAAATGGGATGAGGCAGGAGGCTCCGTACAGCCCGATGCCGACTGTGTGGTTGTTCCAAAGTCCACTACTGTCGGCTGTCCAAGTAACAGCGCCCACGACTGATTCCTGGGACCAGTGAAATTGGGCTGGGGAGTTCTGGCCAGCTGGGTGTCCCTTGTTTCTGCTGGCGGGAGGCTGTGGGGTGGCAGAGGGCTGGATGGAGAAGGGAGGAACAAGGTGGGTGTGCTAAGATCCCTGAATGCTTTAAGTGTGTACGCAGCAGGGGCAAAGGGGAGGCAGGCAGTGGCACCTCAGGGTGGCTTCTCCTCAAGCATGTTTTTTATTTCCACACCTCCCGTGCTTCCCCTTTGCTGGGAGCGCGGGATTGTTATCCCTGACCTGCTGTTCCTTTCTGCAGTGTGCTCGAGACGGGGAAACAAGCACGGGAAATTTATTCAGATGCAACAATTACAGAATGCCTTAACGCTGTGTCCACCTCTGTCCTTCTCTATTGCCACTGAAGAAAGACGTGGCTAGGAGGAAAGACAGCTAATTTCCAGGGCAGTTTTCTCAGAGGAAAACTGCTTAAAAACAAACAGAACACGGACAGTTCATAGTGCTGGTGTTAAGACACACTAAAAATTGTGGTTGTTTTACAAATACTTTGTTCATTTCTCCTGAGGTAATGATGATTCGATTGTAACTATCGTTACAGTCCTTTTTCACTAACTTTGATGAATTTAACTTGAAGTTTCCTTAAGCAGAGTAGAGATAGATATGAAAAAATGTTTATATGTGTCAGTTTTGGAGTGCTTTTGGAAATAAACAGCATGGTTTTTTTCTGACAGGATTTGAAATCTAGCAATCAGCGAGATGAAATTGCTGCAGCACGTGCATCCCTGAAGGAAAATTCTGCTTTCCTACATTCAATATGTTCAGCTTGTTTGGAACATTCAGATGTTGCATCCCTTACAGCCAGCAAGGATTCAATTTGCAATGAAATACAGAATGCTCTCAATGTAATTTCTAATGCTTCCCAAGGAGTTGGAAATAAAATGGAGCAACCTGCATCTGACACAGCTACTCTGGGAAGTGCACTTGATGAGTTTGAGGTATGTAAACGTGTGAGATTACAATATTTTTGGAAAAAAAGGTTTATTTTTTTAATAACTATTGGTATCGTAAATGATGACCTTAAAAGCATTCAAGATTGTTTCTCTGCTTAGTCCTTGTCTAAATAGTATCACTTGGAAGGATTTCACTGAGAGGGATCACTCTCTTGAGAGGAGTTTGGAGCGAAGGCCTCGGGTGTGTTCAGTGCTTGTTTCCCTTGGAGCAGAGGGCAGGGTCAGCTGCAGCTGAGGCACACAGGGCTGCAGTCAGCGGGCAGAGCCCAGGAGTGCAGTTTGCTCTGAAGTGATTCTCAGCTGGCAGTGCCCACTGCTGCCTTGGCTGCAGTTGAGCTGCTGCCATGCAAGCTGAAGTCCCTGTCTGCAGAATGTGTCACTGGGATCATTCTGTAATTTGTATAATCGAGCAATTCAGAAACCTCATCATATTTGCTGCTTATCATTAAATAAAGTGACCTGGCCAATATGCTTTCACCACCTCTGCATTTCTGCTTCCATTATTGAAGTAAGTTCCTGGGGGGAGGCAGCACTTGCTCTGTTCCTGACCTCAGCCGAAGTTTTTCTGTGCAGTTTTTCCTTTTTCTCCTGGCTGCTCTGGCTGTCACCAGTGTCATTTTCCAGTGTCCAGCCACAAATGGTAAAAGATCTCTGGTGGGTGAGACTACAGACCATGATCCTCATGCGGTGTAACTGATGTAGACCCAGATCAACAAAAGGAATGAATGTTTCTAAACATGTTTGCAAATAAGGGTGGTTTTGGTTGTGAATTCTTGGACTTAGCAGATCTCAGCATCCCAGTGCTAAAACTGTAATACATTTTCAGGAAAATTGATAGGACTGATGGTGGTAGATTTTTATCTAAAATTTGCGGTGGAAGATTAAAGAAATACATTGAAATATGACACAAATTTTGTAGTGGCAGTTTATTGATCAAAACGGACCTCTCAGTCATGCTCAAAGTCAAAATCAGACAGGCTTTCCCCCCAAAGGAACAGGCTACAATTGCATGTTACATGCCATCCATTCTTGTCTCTCACATTGGGTTTTAAAATTACAGTTCCTAATCCATTTTCCTAATAAATGGACGGGAAAAGAAACATGTAAGACTAATACATGCCTTGTTACAGTGTAACTGTGAATGACAAATGAGATTCCTTATATGAGACCTGCTATTCACCAAGGTTACTTAAAAACTAAAAAAAAAAAAGGGATGTCAAAAGGGTTGCATTTTTTTACTGCATACAAATTCATCTTGACTCTATGTGGGCAGTACTGTTTAAAAATGCAATAACATTTAGTATTGTTCTAAAATTTGAAATTTGTGATAATCACAAAATGGAAAAAAATTGTATTTTGAATTGACTTTGTTTTTACTTGGAAATGTAAGAACATAGAAGTCTGACAGTTGTAAAAAGCCATTTGTTTATCAAGTTGTAAATATATTTTTACCTAGGTAGCACAAATGGGAATTGAAGCTGTGTGAGTTAGATAAAGCACAATTTATAGAGCATTTAACTTCTGAAATGATTCTATGAATTAGATGGTTATACTTTTCTCTCTTTACAGAAAGTTCTATTGGCTAAGGACCTGAAATAACCTTTGCTCTATCTCCTTGTTGCAAATACTGTGCCATGTAATAGATTGATGCAGTAAATAGTCTGGTGGGAACAAATCTCATTAAATGTTTATGGTGTGGAATGTATCTCGGAGCTTACCCAACAATCTAGTATCTAGATGTTTTGCAATATCATTCTTCCTTTGCCAGTGCTGGCACTGTGAAAGTTATTAAGGATTTATAGGTGAGGAAACCACCAGTAAAATTAGAGCAGCTAACTCTTAAATCAGTAGATTCTCAACAATTCCTCTTAAAGGCTCCCTATAACTACCGTGTCATTTGTAAATAAACACAAAATAGTAACTTTAAAATTTAATTGTATATTAATAGCTGTGAAAAGAGTGTGTGGGTGCAGGTTATCTAATGCCTTTCCCTGGCCTTTCATTTGTGAATACAAAGGGATTTCTCACAGAATGATCCAGGCCCTGCCTGCCTGCGTCTCTCTCGGCGTGTTCAGCTGCTCCGCGGTCCCCGGGTGACCGTGGCCACCCAGCTGAGAGTTACATGGGAGATGCCAAAAGGCTGTAAGTCACTCCAGAACGTGGGAAATACAGCCAAGTTCCTGCATACCCATGGCTCCTCTTCTTTTCCTGGATCAGAGCAGTGAGGGAGAAAACAGGGGTCTAATCACTCCTCCTAAATGCTCCCTTATGCTTGAGTCATTAGGCTACTTAAGAGTGGCTGACCACTGTTCAGCCTGTTAAAGCAAACCCACCAGAGACTGCTTCTTGTGTGTCTGGTGTCTTCCCACTGGGTCTTTCCTGCATAGATGTACTGATTGTGAAAGAGTAAGGAAGTTATTTGAAGAATTTTATCTGTGGGGCAGAGTTTGAACTCATATTTTCCTGGCTGTTATTGCCTAGATTTTTTTATTCAGAGATGAACCATGGGAGCTTTTTGGCCGGTGCTATTTGTCCATCTTGGTGTAAACTTTCTCCAAACTGTCTCCCAGAGGAGGACATTTCTATTTTGGGTCAACTGAGGCTTGAAGGCAGTCATTTTTCCAGCTAATTGGATAATTGGCTGTGGCCGCCAGGTGTGTCTTGGTCTTCCCCAGTCAATGAAGCTGTTTTTTCTGCAGCAACACTTGAGTATTGCACGGGCCAGGTGTGCTTTGCATTGCGCTGGCCAGCGTATGCACCGCTTGACATTGCTGGAGATCCAGGAGCTGGGAGGGAAGCTGCTGCTGCAGGGAGTGGTGGCACAGCTGCAGCGCACGTGTGGTACCTCACAACACCCTGGGATTAAGGGCTCTGACAGAAATGGGCGAGGCAGAGCTTTGCATCTCTAATGCAAACTTGTGACTCAAGTCTCCTTGCCTCACTGCTTAAGCTTTTATCTTACGGTGTTCTAATAGAAGGCTTGCAGTGCTAGCTTGAGCTAGACAGTCCCTGAAATTGTCCTATTAAATCTAAATCGAGAAAAAGAATGAAACCCCTCCCATTTACAATTAGTCTGGCCCATACTGGATAAGCACAGATGAGTTCTGGTTTACTTAAATTCCACGTCAGGGTGTCTGGCATGGTTTTCTTGTTTAATATTTCTCCTGAAAGCTGGAAACCACCATGGATGTGATGTAAGAGGTGAATGGGTGTATGTGGAGACTAGGTTTGGAGATCAGGACCACAATGACATGGTTTCAGATGTTCAGTTACATTAACAATTACTGGTTTGAATTTCTTCAAATGCCAAAGCTCAAATATACTTACTTTCATGAAAATCTCTTATTCTCCTGTTCTTTCTCTTTAGACTATTTGCTTGCCACACAAATGTAATTAATTTTATCAAGCCAAAAGAGTTGTCTGCTTTTGTTTACCCTACCTACAGAAAAGCAAAAGGACATGTCTATGCCCTTTGGAAAAATAATCGTTAACCAAAAGCTGTAGTTTTTTATCTTTGCCCATATTCAGCCTGTTAAAAGTGGCAGCAGTGACCTTCTGCCACGGTTTGATTAGATTAGATTTGGATTGGTTAGACTAAATATCAGCAGAATTAGACTGCTCATGTAATGTGACTTAACTTTCTCAACTGTGAGCTAGCAGTGCTGGCTCTGACTTAAATCCAGAGGTTCTCCTGATCTCTAAAAGACTAAAGTTTATAGGCATTGAACCACCTTTGAAACAAAGCTTAAGCTCTGGTCTGAGACTCTGAATGGCAGAGAGAACCTGGGTTTGTCCGCAATGACCTCTGTGTACAGCCCCACGAGCGGAAAGGCAATCTGCCGTGGTCAAAAGTATTCTGGATGTTTCCAGTGGAAAGGGCTTAGCAGCACGTCTGGGAAGCGTAATGTCCCTGCAGTTCCTGCAAGGGAGAAACAAAGCAGCAGCTTCACTGAGCCGCCTGTTCTGACCTGTCCTCCCCCCGCTGCAGAACCTGACGGCGCTGGATGCCCTGGCAGCGAGGGCCGAGGCGGCGCGGCCGTCGCTGGAGCAGCGCCTGGAGGCGATCCTCAGCGGCGCGGCGCTGCTGGCCGACTCGGCGGGGACGCGGGACCCGCACCGGGAGCGCATCATCGCCCGCTGCGCCGCGCTCCGCCAGGCGCTGCAGCTGCTGCTGGCGCGCTCGCTGGGCGCCGTGAGTGCGCCGGGAGCGGGCCGGGAACGGGCGTGGGACACGGGAATATGGGCGTGGGACACGGGCGTGGGACACGGGAATGGGTGTGGGACACGGGACACGGGCGTGGGACATGGGAACGGGCCCGGGGCACGGAAACGGGCGTGGGACACGGGGACGGGTGCGGGGCATGGGGATGGGTGC
>WBMY01015702.1:349557-367546 GCA_013397315.1 Donacobius atricapilla
TGGGACACGGGCATGGGACACGGGAATGGGCCTGGGACACTGAGAAATGAGGGTGTGACACAGGGAAATGAGTGAGTGACACAGGGCATCTGAGTGTATAACACAGGGAACTGGGCGTGTGACATGGGGGAATGGGCTGGGACACGGGGGAATGGGCGTGGGACACGAGAATGGGTGTGGGTCATGGGGAACGGGCCTGGGACACGGGGAACAGGCGTGGGACATGGGGAAATGAGTGTGTAACACAGGGAGCTGAGTGTGTAACACCAGCCCCTGAGTGTGTAACACAGGGAGCTGAGTGTGTAACTCAGGGCCCTGAGTGTGTAACACAGGGAGCTGAGTGTGTAACACAGGGCCCTGGGTGTGTAACACAGGCCCCTGGGTGTGTAACACAGGGAGCTGAGTGTGTAACTCAGGGCCCTGAGTGTGTAACACAGGGAGCTGAGTGTGTAACACAAGCCCCTGGGTGTGTAACACAAGCCCCTGGGTGTGTAACACAGGCCCCTGGGTGTGTAACACAGGGAGCTGAGTGTGTAACGCAGGCCCCTGTGTGTGTAACACAGGGAGCTGAGTGTGTAACACAGGCCCCTGAGTGTGTAACACAGGGAGCTGAGTGTGTAACGCCGGCCCCGCTCGGGGCCGCCTCAGCGCCTCCTGCTCGGGGAGCCCCAGTATAACCAAGAATTCCTATACAGTTTAACCCGCATTGCACAACAGGCTCTGTGAAAGGTTGAAAGGGACATTTTTCTCCAGCAATCTAAGCAAAATCTAAATACACATCCCCGAATGAGTATGCACTGTGTTACAGCGTGTATATAAAGTCTGTGGAAAATGCCATACCACTGATAAAATGCACGTGTTTAGGTTATTTTATGCCAGTTGTGAACTGTCACTGGTTCAGAGCAGACAGTCCTTCACAGGGCAGAAACAATTTCTTCGTAATGCCACTTCCTAGACTAGAGTTTGAAAATGTAATCTCTGTTCCTGTAGAATGCAACAATTTAAATAATAATTTCTTAAAAGGTAAGCAATCTGTTTGTGTTGTTTTCAAGTAGGATGTTGACACCAGAAAAGGACAAGAGCATGAATTTAACAAGTGTTAGAATGACTAAATTGCTATATTGGGAAGACAGGAGTGTTGGGTAAATCCAGCAATCTGGTTGTCTGACATGCTTGTAGCTGTGAATTGTTAGAAAAGGAACGTAGTTTGCATTTTGAAGGTGATTTTTCTTTCAGATTTGAAGAGTGGGTTTGACACTTGGTATGTGTGGCGGGTAAATGTTGAAACAGTGGGGATTCAATACTGTTAATATGGGTACACAATGTTAATCTCATGCTTTTCATCTGTAAACATTTTCTGTAGGCATAATGTTCTTTTCTAAAGATACCTCAGGATGACTCATCAAGCACATTGAGAGAACAATTGTGTGACACAGATATTTGTTTTCTTTTTGGGAAGCTGAAATTTCTTTCTGTTCTGTAAGTCATAGCAGTTAACACACTCTAAAGCTGTTCTAATAAAACTGCTTTGTCTTATTTTATTGTCCTTAGGATAATGTAGTGCAGGGACTAAAATAATCTATGCACACCAGATTTTTTTTATCTCACAGATACTGTACTTTTTGATATTTCTCTTCATTAATTGGGAGTTTACAGATGCTTTATTAAAGTCAAGTTATGCTTTCAGGCCTTATACCAGAGAGATTTGCTATAAAATTTTTACTCACAATGCTGTTGAATGCAGCCTGAATTCTTGAACCTGTCTGGAAGTGTTTTACTTATGGGTTAGATAGTGAGATTTCTTCAGCTCTGGTTAGCTTGGAATAGAAATCTTGTTGTAGCAGATTTCTTTAGCAATGTCTGTTCTAGGGTGGGTCAGGGTTTGCTCTTAAGTGGCTGAAAGTTTTGTATGGGAAGGCACCCACCTTTAATGGTTGGACTTAATGATCTTGAAGGGCTTTTCCAGCATAAATGATTCTGTGATTCTATCCAGAACACGTGGCAGGATGCAGATGTGGTGAACAGCATCCCATATTAGTCCAAAAGATTGCTGTGCATTTGTTCCAAGAATGCTTTCCTGTGTATCTCTGGTGTGAAACAATATTTTAAGTCAAATGGTCTTAAATTCTTAGACTCTTGAAACAAAATTATGGTGATCTTTTCTACTGCAGAAATAATCATGGTTTTAGGGATACGTAATGTACAATAGATGGAAAAGAATAATACATAGCCCACCCCACTGACTTGAGAAAGTCAGAGAGCAGCTACTGAAATATGACAGTAAGGGAAAATGTCTTGTAATTTGCTGTAGAGCACAGTGACTGCACAAGATGGCAAAAACAAGGAAGCAGAAAGGAAAAAATAGAACAGATTTAATGGTACGAGGTTACAGAACAGGAGGGAATGAAAAGTTTTTAGTTTCTTTTAGAGCTCTTGATCTTATACAATTATTACTGAATGGAAACACTCTCACTGAGAATAGTTTATGGCTATTACTGAGACTGTGTTAAATAAGTTTTTCAAAGAGAAGATTATCAGATGTCAGTTACTTTATTTCACAGCTCTAACTTGCTGAAGAAGAGATGATAGATCCAGGAAGTAGTGCTGATTTATCAGCGTCTTTCTGGTTGTCCTATTAGTAGTTTCAGTCCTGGCCTGGGAATTGAATGAGCTGTAAAGATGATGGCAGCCATTTGTTACCATAGCTCAATTTAAGGGTTGTGATTCCCTTGTTTTCCTTGGGAACACTGCTGTACTCCACGGGCAAGTGCTGTGTCTGTGGAATAAATACCTGACAGTGTTTGTGTGTTTGCCCTGGTGGCTCGTGCCCTGTGCTGAGTGAGCTGCAGAGCCTCTGTGCCACAGCTCACACGTGGCAGCGGGAGCTTCTCCTTGGCCATGACCCACGCCGGGCGCGCTGTGCTCCGGGGTGCGGCTCCCTGGCACGGCCTCCCCGCTGCCACTGCAGCTCTCTGCACGCCCCCTCACCAGCGCTGCTGCTCCGCTGCTCTCAAGGCCTTGTTCTTCTGCACGTGCCTCTCCGATTTCATGCTGGCACGCTGCCTCCATCGCTTGCCTTAAGGCTTCTTCTGAGTGTTGCCGGTGGGAGCTGCATTGTCTCAGAGGCCTCTCACGCAGTGAGTGCCACCTCCGCACATCCTCCTCCGCTGTTGCTTTGCCAGGAAGCTGCACTGGTGACATCCAGGGCTGTGGGCCTGACATTTCTGAGTCTGAGAGATTTTAGCCTGCTAGCAGCTGCTAACTTTTCCCAAGGGAAGGCTATCTCAAGAAAGCTTCTCAAAACAATCTTGGTAAACAACTATCCTTTCTCAAAACAATCTTTCTCCAAGTGGTGTTTTGTCCCTCTAGTTCTGTTTCTCTAGATTAACCAATGGGATTAGAGAGGTGTTGTTCCTATTCACCAATCATGTTAAGTCTGTATCGGTACACCTTATAAAAGGTAGTAAGAATTAGACAATAAAGCCTGCTCTATGCTCTTTGCCTTCAGAAATATTTGGAGTCTCACCATTTTTTTGTGTCCTTCAATGGCACAGGGGCTCTCTGGCTCTGCTACTGATGGTGGACGTGCCCTGCCCGGTAAATGCTGAGCTTAAACAGGGCCATTGCCAAGGACGTGAGTGCCTGAATTCTGTGTAGGTTCTGCATTGACTGTTCTTTTGAAACTAGGTCTCAGTGCTTGAACTTGAAAGGAATGAGAGACTTGTCTTTACAAACAAACTGTGAGTCTGCTAGTAGGTAAAACTACCACTGAGAGATAAAAGAAACAATGGGAAGGATTCCACTGATCGATAAATGGAGTGAGAAGCTTGTCTCTACAAACAAACTGTAGGTCTGCCGATAAATAAAATGGGATACTGAGAGATGAAAGAAACAATAGGAGGAACCAGAAATTCCATAGGAATTCCAGTGATTGACACAAGGAAAAGAAAAAGGGGCGGTTATGCATTAGAAGGGGGTCTTAGGTATTAGACATTTTGGGAAGTCTGTACCTCAGCCAGTGGGGAAGAGACAGGGACAGGTGACTGGGAAATTAGGGTAAAAAGGAGGCTGCATCCTCCAAAATGTTGAGAGACCCCAGGGGAAATGGCCCACGGCCTCTCCCTTTATTCAAATAAAGTTACAGGGCTCCTCTGCCTCCTTTGTGGACATAAACCTCTAGTGTTTGTGCATTAATTTTCCTGACAAACTGTACAGGAACTTAGGATTTATTAGCCCTTACATTTGAAACAGTATAAGGAGTATAGCTTTTGTGGTTCCTAAATTTGTGTGAATTTTTTATTTTCCTCAATTATTTAAAGTGTCTAATAAGCCTCAAGGGCATTGAAGATTAAGAGCTTGTTGGTGTTAGTGATAAATTTTTAAAAATCTTTCTTTTAAAGAGTTTTTAATGCAAGCTGGGAGAAACATCTTTTCAGAAGATACTTGCTTTTATGTGAGCCTCTGTTTTTCACAGAGGTTGTATTACAGTGGATGGTACAATGGAAAGTGAAGCAAAATGCTCTCCACAAGAACTGCTAAGTGTTTCTGTTCACAGAGTAATTCAGACACATAGTAAATTGCAAATACATTTGTAATTCTTCTGAAAGGTAGCAGTTTTTCCTCTGAATTGTTTCAAAAATTCTTTGAAATTATTTGTGTACTATTATTATCCTTTCTGAACTTTACTCATGGACATACACTGTTAGGGGATATATTTGCATGTCAGGACATCCAGTAATAGGAACTATACTGTGGGTTTGGATATCTTATCAATGGCAGAATCATACTGCAGTGTGGATAATAATGGAATAACGTATCCACTGGAGCAATCACATTGCTCTAGAAATAAGCCCTTGCTTTTTCCTAATGACAAGCTCTTGTCTCCTCGTCCTTTGCAGTGAAAAGTTCCTGACCCCAGTGGAGTGCAGCAATATGAACTCCGTGTTTCCTGAGCTGTGCTTTTTCTCGGTCACAGTAAGGCCATTCCCTCCCCGGGGGGGTCAGAAGGGATAAGGGAGCTGTGACTGGGCATGAGTGGAAGTGGCTGTTGTGAGCAGCACGGAGTGGTTGTAGGTGCTGCTGTCTCTGCCATCATTCAATAGGTGTGCCTGAACAATTATTTTGCATCCTCCTCTGGCTTTCAAGAAAGATCACTTCTAGATTGTTAGGGCTGGTAAAGAAAGGTCAGATACACTGTTAATATGAACGGAAATCCCCTTACAGTTTGAATGTTGTTTCATGATACTTGAGCTGCATTAGTTATAGTTCACAGTTTCTCAGTGCTAATGGCTGTAGGTTGGAGATACATATGTGTGTGTGTATATATGTATGTGGGCCAGTGTATTTTTGTGATCAGTTCTGATTTCACTTCCTTCTTGTGTATTCCAAAGATGTTTGTTTCTTAACCGGGTTTTTATGTTATGATCACCTAAAAGTTTGGGTCAGGCATGGGTAATTTAGTCTGGACGTGCCTGTGGCTCTTGTGCCACAGGTGGTGGCAGCTGCTGTGTCCTGCTGTCCCACAGCTGTGCCTGTGTGTGGCACGGAGCAGAGCCAACCCAGCCCTTCTGACACCAGCAGTGCTTCCATTTAAAAATGTGAGGAGAATAAGGATACCTTGTACCTTGAGGCAGACCAGGAAGTGAACTGCAGTTGCCCACCTTGTACATATTAATATTACTGCTAATCAAGCCCTGGCCATCCATGTAGCCTCAGGGCAGGCCAGCTGAGGCTGAGCAGGAATGTCGTGTGCTCTGTGGCAGGGCTCAGGAATGGCCAGGGATGCCCTGTATTGCAGGTAGGACATACCTGAACCTTGTTGGGAGTGCAGCTCCTGGAGCTTTATGAACCTGCCTTCCCTCAAGGCTCCGAAGCCTCGTCCTTCACCATCAGATTGTATCCTCAGGTTCTGGGTCTGAGACCTGTTTGGATCTGAGCACATCAGCTGGAGTGCTGTGAGGATGGGAGGAGGAGCCAGGATCCCTGGAAGCAGAGGGGTAGCTGGGACCGGGAGGGAGCTGCACTGGGTGAGCCCTTAAGGAAAAGGTGGGCAGTGCAGAGCCTGCTGGAGCCTCGGGGAACGTCCAGTTGTGGGAAAGAGGACACAGCAGACACCTGGGCCTGGGGCTGTTGTGTCTCTCTAGATTTCAGACTCTGACTGTTCCCTTACTGGAACCTGAGCATTGCAAATTCAAAACCAGAAAATGGGTGGAAAACTAGGAGGTTTTATTTCTTAGTGGTGTGGTTCTGAGCCTCGCTTTTTGTCTCAGCTCTTAAATTTGATTGCTGTGCTGCCTTACTCTATCTCTGTATTGAGTACTGTCCAACAACAGCTTAAGGTCTGACCCACTGTCTGGATGTGGAGAGTGGAGAATGTTTTTTTGTGGTATTTTATAGCCATTCTTACTCTTGGAGAATGGAGAGACGTACAGATACCTCAAGAGGATGTCTCAACTTGACGTTACTTGTACTTCACCGTTTCCTGATGAGGACTTTTAACACTTTCCTGGGTTGCCAGTGGCCCCTGAGGAGGTAAAAATAGGGAACTGTTTGACTTGTCCTTTGTGGTTGCTTCCACTTTCTTTCACAAACACATAAATTGCCAAGTTCTCTGTAGCTGCTCTCTAAAGAGCTGAGCCCAAGCTTGGTAGACTTGACTAACAGGGAGTTTGGAGAAATTCCTTGTTAAAATATTCAAGAACAGAATGGCTGTTGATTATTCATGGAAGGGGTTGAAATAACTGATATCTTGAAATCCTTGTTTTTAAATCCCTTTTTTTTTATTTCTGAACAAATAAAAACCACTTGTATCTATGCCTGTTTACCAAAAGAGTGGATTGGAATGTTCTTACTTTACTGTCATCTTCATACTCAAACGTCTTAATAAAACTGGTGTTCCAGAGAAGTTTGAAATTGAGGTATGTCAAAATGTAAACTGGAAGAATCTTAATGTGTGGGTGGGAAGTGTCACTCAGTTCTTTTCTTATTCATGGCTTTTTTTTTTACATGACTTTATTGAGTCTTATGTTTTTGAAAAAAGGATGTATTCCACTAAAATTGATATGCCCATATTGTATATTATGCTTGCATTTATGCAAGAAAATATGTAGTTTTCATGATTCTGTTGTTCATGTTGCCGGAGTAGTTGATTGAGTTGACTTTGAACACTCCTACGGAAGAACTTCTTCCATTTTGTATGCAGCATGTGTAATTGAAAATTATTTTTCTAAATGTTAACTTCCAGTGAACATTTGTTTTAGGGAGAAATTAGATATGAATTGTTAAGGAGGAGGATTTTAAGTGTACTTGAAAGACAGAAGTAGTCTGTGAATTCCCCAAGTAGATTTCCAGCAGAAAAATAAGCTGCAGTTAAATGTACCTGATTACAGATGCTCTTACAGCCTTTGCAGTAATCTGGGCTCTCTGCGCGTGAGCTGGAGAAGGATAATGAAGGCTTTTCTCTCCTTAAGCCCTGCTTTTCCCGGAACGGTTCTGAGCCGAGCTGTTCCAGGGTTAATCCGATCTGAATGTGAGGCTTGCACTGCAGTAGCGTAGTGAGGAGTGACTCCTGGCTCTGTGGAGGATGATTCACTACAAGAGCCAGTAATTTGTGTTTAGTATACCTGGCAGCACTGAAAATATATTGGGTTGCTAAAGACTCGTTTTTTTTCAAGAAACCTTCAATAAAGCAGCATTTGCCCTTCCTGAGATGAAATAAATATTTGATTATGGTAATGAACAGCATTAAAAATAATCAAGTATTTGTTAACTCAGCATCTACCTAGCTGTTTAGTTTACAAGAATTTTCCTATTTTTAGAGTTCATTGAAAATGGTTTTCTATAGATTAGATTTTTCTCAACCAAGTTTCCTGGTTTTTAAGGGGATGTTAGACTGGTCATTTTCTGAAATGTCAGGCTGTCATTTCAGGGAGTGCTGTTGAAGTCTGCTGTTTCAGATGCATTTATCTTAGTTTTTATCCTCTGGTATAATGGAGCTGGTTCTTGTTGTCCAAATACATTTCTAAATTTCATTTTGTTTCAGGTTGAAAGTTATTTTTTGCTTATGTAGCAGTTCTAATCAAAAAGATGAATCAAAATTGCATAGTTCAGGGAACTCTTCATAGAATGTTGGTGTTGTAGGCCCATGCAAAACCCAAACCAGCCTGGCTGGAGTGGACTCTGCTTTAAGCAGTGGGTTGGGCTGGATAATGTCCAGCCATTGCTGCTGTCTTCAGTCCGTGGAGTCTGATGCTAAACATTTGAATAAATTCCAGTGTTGTGCAATGTCCTGGATGACCCTGCCAGCTCCTTTTAATATACAGTAAATCCCATTATTTACTAATGGAAGATTGAAAGATACTCAGGTAATGAAGCCAGGACAAGAAATTACATAAAGTAGTAAAAGGAAAGTTTTTTTCATTTGAATAATCTCTGGTAATTTTCAGATGATGAAAGAAGAGTAGTTACTGTGTTAAATTCTGTTGTAATGAATCCTCTCTATAAAAAAATACCTTGTAGAATTCATTTGGGAAGTGGTTGATTAAAAGCTCTCCTGAAGAATTTCCTCACATGACTGTTGAGGGTCTACTGCATGGCTAAAACCAAATGCTTTTCCTGTAGTTACTTGCATTTAGGATACTGTACACCAACAACCTGTGAAATACTGCTCTCTTAATTTATAGTACCAGAACTGACTTCTCTTTGATAGAAATGGAGATAACTGCATAGATGTCAGCTGACTTTTGGACTTAATTTCTTGCCGAGCTTCTCTTAATTTTTTCTTATGAAGGATGAACAATGGAGTTTTATGTGAGATAGCTTATGGTCACTTCTCATGAAATCAGTACCACATCACATTGCAGAAAAATTGTTATTCTTGGTCTTAATTGGTCAGCCAGATCTTAAAACAGTGACTTGAAGGAGATTGAGAACTTGAAGATCTAAATCGCAGTTCCACATTTCCATCTTCTTTCTGAAAAGAAAACCAAAACAAGGCTTAAAAACCAAAGCCAGATCTTTGTCTTTGGTCACAAACAGCATTTATTGGCACTTCCCTTTCATTTTAACTTTCCTTTTAGTGGATTCATTTCCAGTTGTTGTTTGTTGTTCCTGTCTGACGTGCTACTCTTCTTTCCTTAATTAAGTAAAATAAAAAGGAAGAATGTCATTTTCTATAATTGCATTTGTGACCAATGTGTATGATCAGAAGGCTGGCAAAGTAAACAATTGAACAATCCCCCCCATCATATTAATAAAAAAGATGTGCTTTAGTCCTTTCAAGATCAGCTTTTCTCAAGAACTGCTTCTCGTGGTTGTTTTCTAAGCCTGTGTTGCCAATTGGCACATTCTCTTTCTCTTTGAGTAGGCAAAGAAAATAAATGTCTTAAATCAGACAGCTGTGGTGCTTAGTAGAATACATTAAATAAATGATTCTAATTGCTATATTTACTGCGAAATCCTTGCTATCTTGAGTTATTCTAATTGTCTTTAACTATTGTTTCATTATCAGGAGAAAAAATAAAGGAAATTTATACAAAGATGAAAAGAAATGTTAAGCCAGCTACTTGACTAGGAGCTATACTCAGGAATAATCTAGGATTATCTTTTCTATCAAGTAGAAATGTTTCTAATTTTTTCTAAACCCTAATATTGTACAGGAGGAATTATCAGTCTGTAAAAGAAGATAAGTGGTAAAGGAATCCCTCCCTTCATTTTCTTGAATATATTTAGCTCTTTGAAGACTAATAATCAATTTTTATCCCATGTAAATAAGAGAAAATAAGAAATATAATTATTACGTACACTCTGGCAGCAGTTAATGCAAAACAAAACTGGAGCCCAAGGTAAATCTCCTCTCTGGGAACTTGATTAGTGCTTCTTTTCTGCTTAATACAGCAAAAGGGCACTGTGTTATTAACGTGCCTTTCCTGACTGTGCACGTGTACACATGGACAGTGCACACAGGAGCGAGCACATGCACGTAAGCCAGAACCATTTTGGTTTTATCATGCTATTTCCAGTCTACTGCTTGCAGTAATAAGGACGTGAAAAAGGGGAAAACGGCAAAGTTCCTGTAGAAAGTGTGAACCAAAGGAGTCCAAACAATGAGTAGGTACAGGAAACGTGGGATGCCGTGTGCCAGCTCGTAGCCATTTGCCAAGGAGGTAAGGTCAGAGTGGCATGTGTGTGGTATCCTACGGTTGGCAAGGAAAGGGAGGTTCTATTGCTTAGCTTTCCAGTAATCAGAAAAACTTCCTTGGAATCTGAAAAACAAGAGGCCTAATATTAGGTCTTTTGGATTCTGTCAGCCACCTCCTGTGTTCAACTGTGCAGCTGTACAGTACAGCAAGACTTTGCAGGGAAATGCACGGGGATGTCGTCGGTGATGCTGACAGACACTGCCAGGGCTGTTAGCAGCTTCTTGTGCTGTCCTGAGCAGCTGGGGAACAGCTGACCACATTGCTGAGATGATGAATTATCCGGGATCCCAGTGGGAAAGCAGAGTGCTGTCGCATATGAGTGAGCATGCAAAACCTGAACAAAGCCCGGGTAAGGCTGCCAGGTCCTGAGGCTGTTTGGCTCCTCGTCTATTGTGATCCTTGGAACACTTGCCTCTCTCAGCTGTAAGAGGGGAATTTGTGTAGAGCAAGACTGCTCAGGGACTGGTACCTCCAAGTTCTTCCCAGAAAGACTGGGAACAACAGATCTGAAACTTTCAGAGTTTGGTCCCAAGGCTGTCTGACAGAACTGGCAGGGCATATGCCTGTGTTTTGTCAGAAGATCTGTTGTGCTTTCTCAGTTTCCATGGAAGATTCTGCTTTTGATAAATTGGCAAAATTTAATAGAAGAGAGATTCCTCTGGAGAATCTCCAGCTGTATTCCTGAGTTCTGATGTTGTGCTTCAGTTCTTGCTCTGCTTGCCAGTTAGTATTGTCAACACTATTCTAAATGCCTGATAGAATTATAAGCAAATAGTAAGCCTTCTTTTTCTCATTCCGTGTCTGGATGAAATGTGGCAAAGGTCAGATACTAAAATTACTTGCTTGGCATTTATTCAGATGCAGATCTGGTAAAGTACTATTACAGACCTAAATAGCTATTACAACTTAAGTAAAATAGGGAGGCTGAAAAAATGACCAGGAGGAACGGGTTTGGATTTTTGTTTTGACCACTAATTAAGGAAGAAAGGGTTGTGCTGTTGTTGGTGGTGGTTTTTTTGGTGGGTTTTTTATTTTTTTTTTTTATTTTTATTTTTGGTCCTCTAGCTTATTCTTGTAGTGAAGAGTCTGTGTATATCTGTGATCTTTAGGCCTGTAAATCTGGAATCATCCATTGCTGGCAAGCAGCAGGAATATGATGCTGTCCTCATGTTCCCTGTGGCTGAGGAGTAAATGAGGTGGAGTAAATGAGCAGTGTCCCGGGACTGCCCTGTGATACAGGCTCCTGTGGGGCTCCTGGGGAGCCACTGCTGGGAGTGCCATGCCTTCCCCTGGGGCCTGGCAGCTGCAGAGACACAGATTTTTTTAGATGGTTTCTAGGCTAGAATGTCTCTGCTCCTTTGTGCAAATAAGGGGTTTGTGGCTTACCAGTGGTACTGCTCTACAGCTCCCAATGCCATATGAAAATCAGACATGAAATGAGCTGTCAGTGGGGCTCAGGTCAGCAGGAAATTTGGCATCACAGCCTAAGAATAACAAGGACCGACAAGAGGAACAAAATGAAGCAAGGATTTCAGAACTTAGAAAAAGTAGGAAGCAGCTGACTTAACTGTGTAACTTAGGAAGAGGTGGAGGAGAAGAGGAACATGCTTTCCAGGTCTGGAAGAGGTTTTTATAAGGTTTATGCTGTTAAGTTACTCTCTGTATCCGTTCAGAGAAGACAAATATAATTAGCAAAAAGCAAGATCTGTGCAGCATTGGGTAAAACCCCCAAGTATGTGGCTGAGTGAGCACTGGAACAGTTGCCCTGGGAGGCCCTGGAGAGTGGCCATGCACACGGGGGAGGCTGGTCGGGCTCCCAGCATCTGCTTGGGGGCGCTGGGGATGCGAGGCTGTCTCGGAATGCTCAGGATGCACGAAGTGACCGTGAGCTCCCTCCTAGCCCCACTGATTATTGGTTTACGGTTTTATAAAAGTAATATTCCCAGTCTTCATACTGCATTTCTTACTACAAATTGCTTTTTTTTCCACAGATTAGTGCAGGTTTGTAGCAGTGAATGCTTTTTCTATGCAGTGATCAAAACTAGTGTGAGATTTGTGGAGCTTTTACATTTCCACGCCATCTATAGATAATAATCTGTCCTTTCTACAATTTTGTGTTCAAGCATCTGGGGAAGGCTGGTTAATAAAAGAAGCTATTAATAGTTGTAAGCATACTAGGAGTTTATTTTCTCATGAGCTATTTGCATGAAAATAGTACATTTACCAATGATTCAGCTTCTCATATCAGCAGGAGTTTTTATATCCTGACAAATTTATAACTACATTAGAAAGATTGATCTAAATTTAATATTTCAGGATCTACCTAACCATTTTGCATCCTATAATCTGTTCATAAACTGGAACTTAAGTACAAGAAATAGAAAATAGGAATTTTGCTCTACAAGATTAAAACTTTAGCAACCGAATTGCATTTGTGTAATGTAATATGTGAGCTTTTCTCTCATACTAACATGTTCTTCTGAGGAGAATGGATATGCACTATAAAAATAACCCCAACCAACCAACTCTTCCTATGATTTGGTTGTGTGGCAGAAATGCCCAGTTATTAATTTCCTGGTGTTACAATAAAATGGGGTGAGGAAGCTGCCTGGAGCGCGTTGTGGCTGGGGAACGCCTGGGCGGCAGGAGGCTGCCCCAGGCTGGCGTGTCTGTAGGGAGGGGACCTTGCCGAAAACTGGAAGGGAGGAGATGTTCCCAGCGTTCTGGAGGAACCTGCCAGGACTGATGCAAACCTGGGTGCTGCTTTCTCACATTGGAGTGGAAGGCTAGGAAAGAAAGAGTAGCCTACTCATCAGGATAGAGATGAGGGGGACGCAGTCATTGGAATCACTCGGCCAGCTGATTTCTTTCTCAGAAAGCTGCTGTGTTCCATAGCCTTCCTGTTCTAATAACGAGCGAGCTGCAGCAGAGCCAGCCTTCGAGATGGAGCATGCCTCTGCTGCAGACACCCGAAAGGAGAAGCTGGAAAAGCTGGTCCTGGGCCTCCCCAGAACCGTGTCACGCTGTAGCTCATCCCGAGCACAGGAATGTGGGGTGGTGATGGGATCTGGTGTGACTGTAGGAGGGCTGTTGGCAGACCTGCGTCTGCAAAAACCAGCACCAGGCAGACTGAGCAGGGCAGTGTTGAAGCTGTCTCCTGAAAGGTCCTTTGGTACTCATGGGTTGGTTTCACTGACTGGAATACAAGAACAGTCTAAAATGTGTCTTTGTAAATAGAAGACACGAGACAGCTTTGCAGTTCTTCCAGAATTTTTACTGGTGCTTTAGGTAAAAAATGATGGATTTATTCTGCAATAGATGGTAGTTTGTTTGTCTGATCTAGATGAAGCAGCTTTTTTTCCTCCCTACAATTGGGTTTGGTGGTCATAAAGGAAGAATGACTTCATTTTGTATTGAACTGACTTTTTCACAATAAACTTGAGAATCTAAAAGCATACTATCAAATGTCACTGTTTTATGTGATGTATTTCACAGTTTAAAACCCAATTTTTTTCCAGAGTTGAAATTAGAATTGTTGACATTAAGGAAATGAAAATGATTGATGGAGTGGTTTTACTTGACCAGCTGCTAATGATTTCTCACTCAATATCTCGTTAGCTTGTGCTGAAGTCATACATATGGCAACCTAGAAAATAGCCTGAAGTTCCTGAAACTACAGAGAAGAAAAATATAAGTTATTCTGGTGCTTTTGATCTATGAACTGTGATATAGAATGTGACTCTTGATGTTCTGGGATGGTGTGATCGATAGCATAATTTTTGTTATTAAATTGTTTACTCTTTACTGAATGTTACAGTGCATTATATTTTGGCTCAGAAGCAGAGAGAAAGGTCACTTAATTTCCTTGTTCGCTGCAGCCCTTGCTCAGGGGGAGCTTTTTGGGAGGAAGGGAGAAGGCATTTTCATTGGGAACAGCTGAAAATGCTCATCTGAGAGAAACTTCTGGAGCTTCCTAAGCTGGGAACTGGTCTCTCTTGGAGGAGAATGAGGGGAAAGAGGGGAATATTTCTGTGGCTCCTGAGGGAGTTTTATAGTTAGGGTATCTCAAAAGCCTTGCTGAGAATTCTTAGCCTGAGAACAGGTTTGTAGGAAAGGAAGGGTCCATGATGAGCAAGAGAGGAGTTGGCTGACCAACACTGATTTTCAGTTTCTCCTATCCATCAGAACAGCTGTGTCACTCTCTGAGAATTGTGTTGCAGTGAAGCACAGCTCTGATTCAGTGGCTTTTTGATTCTCTCAAGGACAAGGTGGAGGAGGCTGTGGTCAGCAGGGGGAAGTCTCTGGGAGGCTCCCAGTAGCCGCTTCTCAGTGACACAAAATTTAAATCCCTAAATCACTCCATGGCTGAGTTGGTTTCTTCAGTGTGAGAAGGAAGGAGAAACCCTCTAATCAACTACTCATTGAATATATAGGGAATACGTCAAAAAGCTGCAGGTGAACATTTAATTATGAGAGCAGCCGGAGCGCTGTGGCTATTGCCTGTGTCCAGCTGTGCTGCATAAAGCTCTCATTCTTATCTCCAGTGCTGACTCCTATTATCTCCTGTACAAGTGCAAAAATCCTAATACTTGAAAATATTGAATCCTCTAAAGTCAGTGGTGGAACTGCCACTGGCTTTAATGGAGCCAGAGCATCACCTAATTTCAAGGAGTTAAGCTCAGCTCTTGGGGCTCTTACTACTTTTTTAAAGACTGTGGTCTCTGTTGAATATTTTATGCTGTTCTTTTTGGGTTTTGCCTATATTGCCTGACACTGCGGTTTATTGTATTGTCTTACAAAGTTAATTTGAAAAATATGCTCAGTATTTTATTAAAATACTGTCCTGGTTATATCTCCCCCTTTTTTTTTTTTCTTTGAATGGTGCTGTGGTTTTGATGTTTCTGTTAACATTTATGATGCAAAATGGAAGAATTTCTACGAAGCAGAAAGAACAAATCATGGTTTGACCTAATGTTGAAGCTGAGCAAATTAGCAAGAGAAAAACTGTTGATAACCAGTGAGAATTCATCCTATTTTCCTCACACATTTTTTACAAGTATTTCATGGCAGCTGAAATTTCTGACCAGGACTACACTCTGTCTCTTTTGGCCTCAGACTCCATGTAATTATTCCGAGTATGCCATTTCTCCTTATAGGAAGCCTTATTACCCACAGGCAGATGTGATCTATCATCTTTTCCTTCAACAATTCCCCTTTTCCCTCTACCCTGAAAGAAATCAGAAAAGATTTGTAATATTCTGCAGCCCATAAAACCTGCTTCATTATCCTTGAATCACGCATATCTGATTGCAAAGCTCTTATTTTTATAAAAAATTTTGGGAGCAGAATATTTTGTGGAGTTTGGTGTGCTTTTGCTGGAGGCAAAAAAAGCGCATTTTTTCAAACCTATTTTTTTGCAAGTTTTTGCTGCAAATTAAAAGCTCTTTTAGACAGAAGGAAAAGAATGGATCTACCTTGAGATGTCCAGCCAGAAGGAAGTATTCGAGCTGAAGTGATACCATCAGTTGGAGGTGCTCTGTCTCTGTTGGCACTGCTGTCCTGATGTAACAAACACCTTATTTTACAGCCCTGGTGGGTGAGGTGGGCAGCTCCTTGGATGCAGATGTTGTTTGTTCACTCCCCTGCCCCAGGGGATTCCATTTGTTTTCTTCGGAGGAACCATTGTGAAGGAACAATTGGATTTGTGCCTTCCCATTTTCATTCCTTTCTGTTTCCCTCTTTACCTTAATCCATTACCATGAAGAACAATTACAGTTTTGTCAAGTCTTTCCTCACTGAATCGTTGGGATCTTCCTGTTCTATCAGCATCTCAATGGTTTTCCCTCCTTTCTTTCCATTTTATACATCTGTCCCTTCTCCTGTTTCGATAGAATGAATTTGTTTTCCTTCTTGGGTGTTTTTCCTAAAGATGTTTTTCAGTGAAAAGCTGATTTATTTTTGGACAGCTGTAATGGAGATACTGGCTTTGGGTGAGAGATAACTGTAAGGTCTCCAAGGGTTGTTACCCGGAGTTCCCCCATTAGCAATGTTCTTTTTAACATGAAAACGCTTGATTGAGGGTCTAATATCGATCTGTTAGAGCTTCATTATATTTATTTGCCTTCCTGAGCAGTTTTGCAGTTCCGAGTCTATCTTTTTTTTTTCTGGGGTCAGTTACTTCTTTTAGTTCATGTGTGTAAGGCCAGCTTTCTTTATCCCTGTTACTGATTTGCATTCAGATACCGTCCTGCTGATTACTGATGTGTACAGAACATACTTGGTACGAAAGAGAATGGGAGTGGTTTTCACTTGGGGAAAGGCAGATCCCATTCTCAAGTGGTTTGCCTCTGTATATCCTGTCCAGACTTAAATTTAATCCTTCTCATTTCTGTTTTATCTTGTGCCTTATTAGCCTGTACCTCCTTTTAGAAACCAGCCTTAAATATCTTCTCTTCGAGGTCCATATAAATTTTGAAAATATATTTTTTTTTGTTCCTGCAGCATAACTTAGTTGCATCTGTGGTATTTATAGCTCCTTTCTTTACATCCTCTCTCAGGAGTAATGCTGAACTATTTCTGCATTTAAATCTTCAAGTTTTCGCTAGCAATGTGAGTCTTTTTTTTTGGTAACTATTGTATTTCTGTGGCATTAACAATGCCCCTGCATAAATTTCCCTCCTTCCTCTTTATTTTGTAGAAGAAAAACTTACACACAAACTCTCAAAGCTGATCATTAATGCTTATTTCTGGGAAGCCAAAAAAAAACCCCAACTTTTTTTAAAGAATAATTGTGGTTTATAAAAAGATACTTGCATATTACCGGAAGGAATCTTGTAATATTATTCAGCCATATAAATGATCTGAAATCAATTCTTTGTTTCAGGTATTTTAATTTCTTTGCTAAAGTAAACGGTGGGGTCTCAAAATTCCTGAGGCAAAATGCATGCAGGTAGGGAAGAAAGGAGTGAAGGAATGCCAAGGTGTGAGTGTGGGAGAGAAGGCTGGCAGCTCCTCACATTTGAACCGCAGGGTGCATTTCTGCAGTGCAGAGCACAGGCAGGTCTTTCTGCCCCTCGGGCATCCAGGTATCTTCTGTGAGACTGCACAGTCAAGGAGTTATTCAGAGAAAGAAAGAAATGGAAGAAAGTTTCAGGAAGAAGGTAGTATTGAAGTGACTATTTAAGCCAGGCAGGAGACAGGATTACAAAGCAAATTTTATCACGAATTCCATTCCATTGATGTAGATACTGTGTTCCCCAGAGACTGAAGAGCTTTTAAGAAGTTAGAGAGAGACCAATCTAGTTTTTATTTATGCCTCAACATATGTTACAGATGTGGTGGAATGTTCCTGTGCTGCTGTCCCTGTCCCGGAGAGGCTTCCCGTGGCCCCTCAGGGCAGAGCAAGCCTCGGTGGGGCTGGAAGTGCCCCCGGTGCCTGCTCGTGGGCCGGGTGCCCCATGCCGGGGCCCCAAGCTGTGGGGGGAGCCTGGGCACATAAAGCAGGGAACTGGACACAGCGGGGCCCATTCTGCTCTGGCTTCCTCAGAGGGAGCGGGGCTCGCCCCCCACCCATCCTGGGCCTTTCCTCTCTGTGCTCCTGCTTCCCTGCTCCTTCCTGCAGGCCGCTCCCTGCTGCCACCGCCTCATGCTCCGCTGCCTCCCCAGCAGAGTGGGCATGGCTGTGGCTGGCTGTCCCCTCCGTGCTTCCGGGCACAGCGATCCACCCATCCATCCATCCATCCATCCATCCATCCATCCCCTCTGTGCTTCCTGGCACATCCATCCATCCA
>WBMY01015702.1:368736-384609 GCA_013397315.1 Donacobius atricapilla
TTTCGTCAATAAACGGCTCTCAGATATAATATTGCCGTTTTTGCACTTTATTTTCGTCTGAGAAATCTACCAGAAAAATCCTCCCCGACTCCCGCTATTACCGCAGAACAGGACGCAGCTACACAGTTGTTTTTGGTTTGTGATGGGGAGGGCATAATTTTCATCCCTTCCAGAAACTTGTGAAGTTTCTGTTCTAATCACTTGATTGTAGTGGGATTAGGGCAATTCATACTGACGTTTGTTAATCACGTCTCTTCACAGCTTTAGCGTGCAAACAGATTATAAAAAGACCAAAACGACATCACCTTGTGTAGTGGTAGAATGAAAAAAAGGTTGACTTCTGTTAGCATATTCTATCATTATTATATTTATGAATCTATATTTGCAAGAGCTAGTGGTGAAGAAAAGGAGTCAGACAAGCTTCAGTATGTGCTTGGGGGGCAGCAGAGCTGCTCAGCTCTGGAGGTGGATACCTGAGAGGCATTTCCCTCCAGGATCTCAGTGTGAGTGGTTCTCTTTTACTGCTGACAGTCTCAGTTGTGACTGAGAAAGAGCTAGGCTGCAGAGGACAAAGAGAAGGATGAACTGTGTAGGTAATGCTGAAGCAGAAGACAAAAATAAATCCTATTCACAAATCCTATTTGCATATTCAGATACACCATTGATAGCTGTGTTTTTTTTCCTTTCCTGACAATGAGAATAAGGCTTTTGGGCAGTGGAGGCTGGACTAATTGTGCAAGTTTACAGGTTCTTTAAAAATAAAGTTACCAACAGCAAGACATAAAAGGGAGGTGCATCATTATTACTAGAAAAATAAATCACTTTCATTATTTCTTTTGAAAGCATAAATTACAACAAACTATTCAATATGAATTGTTCAGTTAATGGCTTTCCATGCCTCATTTATGACACACTCTTGTATAAAACTACTGAAATTATTGAAGTGCACCGTGCTGCAGAGACACATCATTTTCTTTTAATGAGTATTCTCAGCAAAAGTTGATGAGGTGTTGTTCTCTAAGAAACACAGAATTAGTGTATAACAATGTTTAAATTATTGGGCTTTGAAATGTTTCATTGAAGCACTGACTTTATGATTCGATTGTAGACAGAACTATTGCTGAAATGCATCCACCTTAGAAGTCTGTCTCTTAGGGAATACAAAGTGGGAAATAATCTCTATGAAAGCTGGAAAAAACATACTGTGTATAATAACTGCACACTGAATTCTTCTGGGGTTTGTAAGGAGACCATCCGTCCTGTTCATCTCAGCTGACCTGAGGCAATCATCACACGTTTCTGTTAATGCAAAGCAATGCTGCAGTAATGCAGCCCTAATTAATGCTCATTTGTATATTATCCGTGTTAGGTCTGTCGTGGTGCGACTTTGAAGTGTTCCCTGAGGGGAATGTACGGGAGCTTCAGTGTCAGCGGGCCGGGGCAGCTGAGCCGTGTGCCAAGGGCTCATTTGCTGTCCCGCAGCAGGCGCTCCTCTCTGCTTGCCATCTAACGAGGCAGCTCTCGGAGAGGGTCATTTACATACCAAAACGGTGGCGATCAAGTGGAATAGAAGCTCCGTGCCATGTGGGATTTTCACACTTGTACACAGTGCGCTTCAGCTTACATAAAAATGCTTGCCAAAGTTCTAGCGGTAAAATGTTAATTTCTTGGGGGCTCATTAGAATAACATTAATCATGAACTCTGATTATGTTCACCTTATTCTGAAACTTTATAACTGAAATTAATCAGGTTCTGTAATTACGTAGAACAATAAAATGGAATCTGGCCTTGTTATTTTATAATAGAGCTATTAATTCACTCAAATGTTAGAATTTTTTTGAGGAATTTAGGGAACATCTGCTTTTAAGTATGGATCATTATGGTCAAATTTGTACCTATTAGACCTTCATAAGTATCTTTCCGTGTTGAAAAATGTTAGCAGTACTTCTGACAAGCAGGTTTATTGTTCGTTTACTATTGTGATGGACTTGAGAAACCCGGGAAAAAACATTTCTCCTTTCTGGTTAGCTGAATCTGGATGATAAGATACACACTCCCCCACTCTCGCTGAGAGAAATGTCAGGATTTCAGATGAAGTCTGCCCTCCAGGTGACTGAGTGGATGTTAATCAAGCTCCCTGGAAGTTGGCAGTGTGCCGTTATTAATTACGTGATAGTCGCATTTCTGTGTCGAAATGGAATCATTCATTGCTTCCAGAACAAGGAGAGGCAGCTTCTCTTTTGGAGTAGATGTCCTTGCCGCAGTGGGAGCTGTTACCAGTCCTGTGGCTTCGAAGCAGCTGTGTGCACGTTCAGAGGGGACTGCTGTGAGGCCACGTTCGGCTCCGGAGGTCCCTGTCCTACACAGTCGGGATCCGTGGGGGCTTTCCAGGGACAGGCAGCCGTGTGCTTGGCCCAGTCTTCAGTTCTTCGGGTTTCCTCTCTCGGCCGCTGGGTGAGGCAGATTATCAAGGCTGGGTGTACCTCTGGTACGAACAAGGAAAGCCATTATTCTGCTCAGGCTTTGCAGGTTAGATTTGCCTTTAGTTAGCCCGGGCCCCTGAGACCTGTGCAGAGCTGTGGAGCAGAAAGAGCTTTCCCTCAAGAGAGGAGGGTCAGGCTGCGGGACAGGAGTTAAGTTGCACTTTTCACCTGTTCAGCAGACCATTCTTGCTACCCCAGCTGGGAACTGAATCCAGCTGCTTGTGTGTGACAGTACCTGATCATGTCATTAATTACATTCACCATCTTTGAGGACCTTCATTGCTAGTGTAACAATATTCAGACTTTATTACAGTTGAGATCATGGTGTTGCCCATGCAGTTCGGTTTTGTTTTTTTAAGCCTTCGTGTTATGGTTTTCGCACAATTTCTGTTCTCGTGTCCAGTCTGAGGATTGGAAATAATAAGAGATAAAACATGCCTTGAGAGAGAAAGAGAGAAATGGAGGGAGTCTGAGTAGAGCAAGCCTAGTACGCAGCTTCTGGGGCTGGCATTTTCCATTTGTTGTCTGCTGCCAAAAGAAGTCTGATATTTATCATGTATGTCTGAAAACTGTGTATGTTTTGAGGGTTTTTATGTTATTGGTACCTCTCAGATGCCTTGAGAATAGTTTGTACTGCAAATTTTTATAACTTTTTAACTGAAGCAGTCATTTGATTTCTTGTATAGATGGTGTTTGTCATATTTTTATTTACTGTCTTGAGATACATGCAGGAATTTGTCAAATTAGTCATTTAACTGTACACCCGCTTCCCTAGCCAGGGCTGCTTGGGCTTGCTTTGCTGATGGCTGTTTCAGCCCTGTGCAGTGCTGTACCAGCATGATCTGCTGATGGATGATGGTGGGAATTGTTGCTTGGAGTTAGATTTATTTTTAAATTGTCTGGGGTTTTCTATTGCTAGAGGTTATATTGTCTCTCAGTCTGTATTTTGCAAGCGTAATGACTTCCCCAGCCTTTTCTTGGTAAGAGGACGTTCCAGGGCATGTGGTGTCACTTAGCTGACACAGAGATGGATGCCCTTGGCTGCTCCTGTTCCTGGGGTGTGGCTCTTACTGCAGAGGGAAACAATACCTGGAAGTGACCCCCTCTTAATAAGCAATAACCCCCAGACTCCTTTCTTCTTGCTAACTTGGCTAGGAGGCTGGGGCGTTACTGGGGATACTGTTTTGTTTTATGCACAGAACGAAGCATTTACTGTTCCTGTGCAACCAGAATCACAACACAGCTGTCAACAACATGTCGGCAAGCAGCTGTACACAGGCTAAGGTCAGAATTCAGGCGTGAGTCTCTTTCTGGGCTAGCCTAACCGAGGATGAGGCTCTTTTAGAGGAGGTACCTACCTGCCATCTAGCTTGAAGACATCCATCTTACTGAGAATAACAAGTTTGAGGCTGGGGTAGTCCATTAAAAAAAAAGGTATCCACTGAATATTGACAGAAAAGCGTGTTTTAACCGCCTGGGATTGGGGTGAGCAGGCACCCCTGCTGCTCTGGGCCCTGATGTTGAATCCATCTTGCAGAGCACTGGAGCAGCCCTGCTGGGCTTACGGAGAGCCTGGTGTTTCAGATGCCTGGGAAGTGATTGTGAGAGCACGAGGAGCTGTGAGGGGCTAATTCTGGGACTCTGCTTCTACCATGTGTCCTGTGACATGTGGGTCTGGAACTGGGATCTTTGATTGATGATTGAGAAGAAGGGAAATCTCGGTGTGTATGTGAATATCTACCCAGCTGTGCCTCTTTAAGCAGATACATCAAAAACCTGTTGTGTCTCTGCATAGCAAAATATTTCCTCATGTTCCCCAGTCAAAACTCACTAGTGTCCAACACTGGGAATGCTCCTGGTATATACAGTTCTCCATAAATAGGAAATACGTGGCACCTTTGAGTGGCTGCATTAGTGCCAGGACCTTGTTCACACACCATAAATACTCGAGGGCACTGGGCTGAAGTACAGCCTAGGAAGGACTGGGTAAGAACAACTCAAGTGACCTTTTGGGAGGGTGGTATTCGCTCCTTCCAGCTCAGGCCTGCTCCAGTGGCCAGAATGCCACAACATTAAACCGCAGAGCAGCTGTGGGGTGATTCAGGCCGTGTCTTCCTGCAGCCCGAAAGCCGGCGGGCTCCAGAGCGACTCCTGCGTGTTTGTTGGAGTGGGCAGTCAGCAGAACGTGTCCTCAGAATGTGTGTGGGGAGATTGCAGCTCTGTGGAAGGTCACCACGAGTTCAAGAACCAGCGTAGTGAAGAGATACAGAACTGAAGTGTGCAGGTTTAAGAGGTGTCTTAAAAAAACAATTAATGTTTTGAAGAGGAAATAATTTATGTAAAATATGTTACAAAACCTAAGGACTAATAAATAAGCAGTACAATGTATTCTCTTTTGATACATATTTCCACTCAACAGGTACTGAATGAAGATTGATTTGTGGCCAATTTTTGAAGCTAATTTTCATTCTGTTCACCTTGTTTTGTACAAACAGTTGCCCTGTAATTTTAAAATTCAGTCTTCTGCTTTGAAGCTACATGAAAATATGGTGGGATAAAGATCCAGAAAAATAGATTTGTGGTTATATAATTTCTCTTTATTATAAAAAAGTTGCTTCACCATATGAAACTTTTTTTCCTATATTTTGGAAGGCTCGCGTTCCCATTTTGTTTTTCACAGAGTCAGCATGATATAATGTCTTCCTAATTTCTGTAATCTTTTATGATTACAGGGTAGTGGGTAGTGGTATAAAAAGTTACTCTCATACAGTGTTGAGAAATCTTGAAGCTTTAAAACCAAAGAATGGGATATAAGAATGCTTCAATCCAGATATTAAATGGTAGACAAATAAACAATGTAGTAATTGTTAAAGACTTAATACTACATTAATTTCTTTTTCCTTAAGGTTTTTTTTTGTTTTGTTTTGTTTGCTTTATGTTGAAAGACTGTAAATTTTTACCATTTGTTCTGAATTACTACATTTTTCAGGAATTGGATGTTTCTTTTGAGTAGCATGTTATATTCTAGGAGTAGTATAAAGGCTTGTTTCTCTTGCCACTTCTGTCAGCAGCTGCCTGTGACAGAAGTAGGTTTTGGACCCCTTTGTCTTTAAGCAGAAATACAAATACCTGATTTGGCAGACTCTCATAGCAGATTTTGTAGCTGCCTGTTGAAGTCTCCTGTATTGTCTTGCAGAACAGTGAGACTTAATAAAATATCATCAGCCTTGATTAACAGTTGCATAACCAAGCTTTGTTGTTAAAAATCAGGCTGCATTTCAAGGCAAGAGGCAAGCTTGAGGAGATTTTTTTTTTTTCATTTTCGTTTCTAGGAAAACTTGGCTATATGTTTCAGGAATTTCTTAGAAGTTTGAATAGTTAAACTCTCCCTCTGGAACCAGTAGATAAAATTCTACACATTAAACACAGTAAAAATGGTGCATATTCTGCAAAGGACAGAATTTTAGATTAAAGTTGTCTGGGCACAAAAGCAGTAACAAAATGATCCCTACAAAACAGAGTAACTTAATAACACAAGAAGTAACTTTTGTTAATTTGAAGCTTTAGAAACTGAAGCTTGTAAAGTAAGATGTAATTAAATTATGGTACTGTACATACCAGTTGTTCTTGGTAATTGAAACTTTACAATATGAAAAATACATTACATCTGTACAGTTTATACAGGTAGGTAGGATGAGTTTTGAAAAAGATTCACTTCAAGGGTCATACTCTGAAGTCAAAAAAATACTGCACAACTGAACTAATTACAAATCGTAGACCGGAAGCCATTAATCTTTGCGATTCGCTTTTAATTTGCACAGGGACCCCGGACTCCAGAGCATTGGCTTCTCCCTGGTGTTGGCAGCGTTCGGTGGATTTGGCAGCGGGCGCTCCGCAGCCCCCAAGCGGAGCGGGCAGCCCTAGGGCAGCTGCTGGCCGTGCTCCTTGGCGCGTGCCGACGTGGTGATGGTGCTGAGGTCCAGCTCGGCCTCCAGGCCCGCGCCCGTCGCCTCCTGCCCGCTGGGCTCGTAGGCCTTGTGCGCCAGCAGCTCGTGGTGCACGCCGCAGTAGCTCAGCGTGGGCTGGTCGTAGGCCAGGAACGTCGACACGTTCATGGACAGGGGGATCTAGGGCACAAGCAAAGGGGAGGCAGCCAGTTACCAAATGGCATGACCCAGTGGTGCTTGCCTGAGCTGGATGGTGAAAGACCAGGCTGTCTGCCCTCTGTGTCCCTCTGCCCACTCGTCTCCCCCCAAACCCTGCTCTTCACCGGGGTGTTTTAACCCTGACCTCCGCCACCTTGGATCTGGAGGCCCAGGGCTGAATGTGTTTGAGAAGATAAAGACGTGATTCAAGTTAAATTATCTTTAGAATGTAATTAACCTCAGCTATAGTCACTCAGTCAGGAAATACTGCAAATGAAATGTAAATGCTTTTCCAAGTGAGTGGTTTGAATTTGTCTGTAAGTGTGATACCTTTGATCTGCTTGGAAATGCAGATGAGAGGGTTCCTACTATTGAAATGCTTGGGGAAGGAGACCTTAACCCTCCTGGCATTGTAACTCAACAGGGAACATTGCTATTTGTGTCTCCTCCTTTGCAGCTTCCCTTCCTGTCTTCATTCCTTGTGGGATGTGTCTCAATAAAATTTTTAGTTATGAACAGCCTCCTGTTCTTTGAAACTAATAAATAATCCAGTAACATCACAGCAATTGTAATGGTCAGTTCTCATCTCTGACAGCAATTCTGGAGTAAAACCCACTGCAGTGTTTAATTACCAGCGATATGTGAGCTTCATGTGGTTTGGAGTTCAGGTTCAGATGAGCATCAGAAAGCCCCTCATTATCTTAGATTTACTATACAGCCTTAAAATTGCAGTTTCTATTCAAGGAAGCACCTATTCTGCAAGCTGAATTTCATTGCATAGTATTAAATTTCTGTGCAGTGAGGGGGAAGTTCCAGCAACCATCTTTTCAGTCAGGAAGTGTAAAGCTCTAGACTTACTTTACATAGAAAGTGCAGCCAAAAGTTTGTACTTACAAAACTGTAGGGCAAACCAGATTTTTTAAAAAAATAATTCTGTTCAGTCCTGAAAAGAATGCAGTCCAGTGTTTGGAATGTTGATTATTTATTTATTTATTTTTCATAATGCATTTCTCTTTTGATCATCACTGGCAGTTGAAAAGTTAGCATAGACTAAAAAGAAAGTGCCTTTTTTTTTTTCTTTAAGAACGAAGAGGCAGATAATTTGGGTCTGGTCTGTCTGTAGCAATTACAGGGATCTGCAGGAAATGGGTTATTTTCTCCAGGCTGCAGAAGTGTATTTACTTCTAAACAGATGTGAACTGGCTGGGGAGGCGAAGGCTCGTGGCTCCAGATGAATATCTGGAGAAAGGCCTTACAGCATTTATTAAGCTTCTGCTGGTGTGCCTGTGTTCTTACCTGATCGCTTGACCTTGGCTGCGCTTTCATGAGACATAAAATTGCATTTTTTTCTGAATGGATTGTATTTAGAATTAGAGGCAATATTTTCAGCCTAAGCATTTTGGTATTTTGTTAAATTTCATGGACATGGGGCGTTCAAACTCCTCGAGGTGATTTCGAGGCTCAACCACAAAATCCTGAGAGTGAAAACTTGGGAAATAAAGGCATAAGGGGACAGCCACAGATCAGGAGTGGTTTGAGAATGTTATGGTGGGAAATTACGATAGGGCAATGGAATATTTTCCATGAAGATGGCAGAAATAGAGCTGAAAAACAGATGATCAGGAGGGATGAAAATAAGTAAGGGGAGGGATGAAAATAAGTAAACCGTACTGAAATAGGAGAATAAAATGAGCTGAAGGATGGAAGCAATACAATTGATGGAGCTGTGATGTGCCATTCTGAAAATGTTCAGAATTACAGTGTAATGACAATGTCATATACAGAACAGGCATGGGAATTTGGTATATTAGCATATGGTCAATATGTGAGAATTTAATCTATTTCATGTACAAGTTTTGCAGTTGCCTTCAGTTAAAAAAAGGAGCAGGCCCTCGTAATACATACCAGGGAACTATTCTGCTTTTATGGGCACAAATCAAAATGAAATACTTTATTTGTGGCCATGGGAAGATTCCTGTTATTTCAAATGAACCTGAAAACAAATCTGTGACTTCACCATCTGTCAGTTTGTCTCTGTGACTTTTTTTTTCTTAAAAAGTCTTAGGCAGGACTTTAATGTTTTGTACCTACATTTACATTTCCTGCCTCTGTATCGCTGTATTTAAGTTCTCCCTGTGATTTAGGCAGTCTTGCATGTAACAAGTCCCTTAATTTCTCTCTAGAATGCCCTAGAGCTGTCTGATAGCCAGTTATGAGAAGAAAATGCCTATCCGATTATCATCTTGTCCCTTTTCTTTCATTGTCTGTTTCTTCAAGCACTTAAAACAAGTTACTTAAAACTGCTGTGCTGTGAAACAAGGGAGATACTTAAACTTCTGTTAAGGGAACAGATAAATCTGTTACAGCCAATTTGTGATGGTCATGGATTTAGATCCTTCTGGCTCCCCTACCAAGAAGTAATTCAGCTGCAGGGGTAAAGTTACCAGAAGCTCCTTTTTGTGGTAATTTGCACACACTGTGAGGAGGCCACACTGGAAGGCAGTGAATGCCTCGGGTTGAATTGTTGTCCCTTGAAAGTGCTGCAGAAAGATGGCTGCAGGAATTCTAGCCTCTCTTAAAGACCTCCGTTTTCCTTCAAACTTTTCAGTTCTTAAGTGGTTCTTTCATGTTTACATATTTCAACCTGTCCATGTCCAAATTCTGGAGGCCTGGTAAAGGGCAGTGTATTGTTGGATCAGGTGGTGAGAACTTCAGCAGGAGATGTCCTGAGGACAGGTATCAACTCAGCCAGTTTTCCTTGTCAGTGGCACGGAGGAGTTGAATGCAAAGGGAAAGATTCTTTCTGGCTTTTCCCTGCTTCACTCAAACTCATTTTCTATTCAGTTCAGGCTGTAACTAAAAACATACCAAAAATATAAGCAGCAAGAATAGCTTTCACTGAACAGCAAAATTGTTCTTCACGCAAATGATAATGCCCTCTAGCTGAGGGGGAATTGTGTTTGTCTCCAAAGGGCACACCTGTCCAGATGTTGTATGAATTTTCAACACTGAGGAACTTCTATTTCTGCTACACAGTGGCGGAATGTTGCATGTGTCTGCCTGGTTTTGGCAGCTTTTCTATTCTAACATGTTCACCTGTGGTTAACTTGGGGTCCCACACGGCGTGAAACAATGCAGATGAATCCAAGCAAGTGTTTGTGCCCAACCTTCACTGCTGTGTCAGACTAAATTGCACATTCCTGGCAGAGAAAGACCAGAGTGAGGAACCTGAAATCCTTTGAAGTCTTTTAAACCGTCACTTGAGTCACTCTCAGGGGGAGGACCCATTGTCTCCATGGCAGTATAAACAAAATAACCTCTTTCTGAAGTAGCTGCCGTGTCTAGAGTTCAGTTGTTTCAGTGGCTGAATACCCTAGGCTTATATTGATACTACAAAAACCTTTACTATGTGCATGATTAGAATTATAGTCCATCTGTAATAGTAATCTTTCCTGTTCAGTGTCCAACGTGAATTTTTAGTAATTTATGATGCAGCACATTCCCTGACATTAAAAAAGTACAAATCATCCTGACAAAGACGAGAACTTCCGAAGCTTTGCTTTGAATGTTGGACACTTGAACAGTAAACTGCTATTTTCTGAGGGTTGGAAGAGAGTGCAGAGAGCATTCAACCACTGATAGGTTCCATGGGAAAACCAGGCTAGTGGTTTTTTTTTTGGTTACACCAATGTAGATTTGATATCTTAAAGTAGAAGGAATTGAAAAATTTTTTTCAGCAATTTGCACATACTGATTTTGACAGTCACTTTTACCAGTTTTTGAAATTCCAGAGTGAACAGCTGCTAACAGCTGCTAAGCCCTTTCTTCTTTATTTTAAGAAAATGATAAGAAAGAGGAGAAAGCAGAAGGAAAAGATTTTGTACTTCACTGATTCAGTTCACTGGGGTTCAGGCTAAGACATAATGAGCCATGGTTTCCTGGGTGCTGGACATTTTGTCTTTCATGTGGTTCATTTTCCTAAAATTTGAACAGGATGATATTTACTTAAGATCTTTCCTTCCTGCAAAGAATGTGACATTTGTAAGAGAAGAACAACTTGTGTCTTGATTAGCTCTAATTGCATGCTTGACTTGGAAAGGAGTATGTATTACATTTTTTCAGTTAGACACTTAGGCTTGCTAATAATGTTAGAAAAATGAACAAGTTATAAATACTCTTCGGCCTGACAAAGTAAATATCTCCTTGCCTTTTTTTTTTTTTTTTAATTTGTCTATGTGGATTCCTTTGGTTATGTGGGTTTTTATTTGTTGGTTGGTTTTGTTTTGTTTTGTTTATTTGAACAACCTGCAGTTTTGGATTTTTGTTTCTTATTAATAGCAGTCCTTCAAGTTCTAGTGTAGTAAAGTGAATTAAGGGAGTAGGTATGAGAGTGTGTGACTAAATAAAAATTAATCCACTCAGTTGCTTGAAATATGGTTCATAATATTTAATGGAGGTGCACATTATCCTAAAGCAGCTCTAAAATGTTATTACAATTAGATCCGTATCTAACTGAGCACTAACCTTTTTAGGCTTCTCATTTGTTTTTAATTTGTATGCAAAACTTGGTGTTTATTAGATAGGCTCTGAAGGCATAATTACTGAGGTATCATATAAAAACAGCAGTGCTGGACTTTGTGGGACTAAAAGTGAATCAACATAGATAAAACTTTTACTTTAGATGCTGGATAAATAATGAACTCAAATCAAAGTATTGCCTAGCCAGCTTTCGTTGCATGTAGAAAAAGGGAGCTGTCTTTTGTCTTAGTAATGTCTGTTGCTGCTTGGAGAACCTGAGCACCATACTGGATCTTAGCTATAATTATTTCTATTTCTAGTTTTCTACACTCTATTTAGCAATCAGTAGGTTATCTTAAAATATGAGGGAATTGTATGAATAAAAGCACATTGAAAAAGATGCCTTTGAAAGGTGAATTTGTAGGGATGTCTCAGAGAACGTGTGTTTAAGCCATACGTTTAGGTAATGTGTATATTGTTCATGCACACTTGGTAAGTCTGGACAAGCCCTGGAAGAGGTCTGTGCACCCCCTTCCCTTCCCCTTGGAAAGTTCTAGAATGCTAAGAAGAAAACCAATGAAATTACTTGGATTTAAGTTATAGATTTGTTTTACGGTTAGGGGAGGTCTGTTTCCCTCAAATCAAAACCTCTTGTATCACGAAGTAGGACAAGCAGTGAATTAAAGTTCTTCGAAACTTGTCCGAGCCAGGCTTAGCTGAACGTCGGCGTTCAAGAGCCTGGGGCCTGGTCGTGCAGCAAGTCTTCCACAAACCCAAGGGCACACTTGGTGTTTTGGAGAGCAAGACTGTGCGTGGTACTCAGGGGGATTTCTCACAACGAGCAAAACCCACTGAAGGCTGCCAGGTGCAATATCCAGTCATTTACAACACCCGCTGCAGTTATCTTCACAGATTTTTATTAATTGCTCCTGTTTTGGCTGAGAGTTGCACTTCTTGGGCCATCGGTGGGCTCTAAGTAGAATTTTTTGTCTTCCTCAGAGGATGGGCTCTCATACCTTGGGTAGGCTTCTGTAGAGTGCGATTAATATGATCTTATTTTCTTCTCTAATTATTTGAATGTAATAGGCAATTTTCATATCCCCTAAGTACTGTAACAGGCAATCTCATTACTTTTCATCAGGCTTGTTTACAGAGAAATAAAACAGCAGCAGAATAAACAACACCGAATGAACCAGAAGTTGAAGTATTACCTACTCTGAGCTCAAACTCCACAGATCATGAGTTTACCTTAAGAAAAGGAAGATATTTTTATTGATTCGGTCTTTAACTAGTTCTTTATTTTTCAGTGTGTGAACAGTTGGGAAATTTTATATAGATTGTGTATCTAACCGTGAAGGCTAAGTTCTAAATTTGGTGAAAGCTGAAGTTATTAAAACCCCAGTAAGAGGAGGTTTAGAAAATACTGAGGAACTTGATAGTGACGATGTGGACATCTTCCTTTTTATGCTTTACCCTTTCTCTCTCTTACCTTCCAAATCTTAACATTTTTTACTTGTTTTGTTTTATATTTTTCCTTCTATTTCTGTCTTAGGGAGGAAGAATCCTTCTTGTTGCTGACCATATTAATAATTTGTGTAAGCTCTCCATTTTCCAGTGATATTGATGTTGGCTGCCATTAGTCCATTACCTCATTCACCTTTGCTTTTCTTTGCAGTCTACGCTGTCTCTTTGGCTGCTTCTCGCTGTGACGCCCTAATGCTCACTTCCCTTAAGTGCTGTATCCCAAAATAGGCTTTCAGGTACCGGAGAGTCTGGTGTGTTGAGACAGCCCGTGAAACCACACCCTGTGGTTATGAACTGTGAGTATTAGTTGTCAGCCCTTGGAACAGTTCTGCTGCTGCATGGACTGTGATGGCAGCTCTGGCTGAGCCTGCCAAGGGCTGCCTGAGCTGTGGCTGACCTCAGGGAACGAGCTGGTGACACGTGCATGTGTTTGGATGAAGTGGGCTTCCCTGGGACATCATAAGCCAGGGCCGCAAAATTTATACATCTGAAGGGATGAGGGACTTGCATTGTGTCTGAGAGCAAGGAGGAGGCCTTATTTATTCAGCTAGCTTGATTTTCCCAAAATTTAGTGCGTAGAAACTGAGTTGAAGACAAACTATGTATTTCATTTGTGTTCTGTATTATAGGTATCTTGAGATTAAAATGGGGTACCAATTAAAAAGCCCACAAAAATGAACCAAAAGCTGATGTTTTCCATGCTTTTCTCCTGATATTTCAGGAGGACAGATTTTCCTGTCACATCTGCCGCTGAGAGAATCCTGTCCACAGTGTTTTGGTAGCTGAAGCCACGACACTGCCTCAGCAGAGGTGTGCTGGCAGAGCCTTCCTGCAGATGCAGGCATGCTTAATTTTATTAGCTCGGTGTGTCTCAAGGAGCATGTTCTTCAGCTGGGGCAGGGGCTGCAGTCACATTGTTCTGCTGCATTACAGCACTCCCAGCTGACTGCCAGGGAACTGGAGGCATTCAGTGGTCAGTGATAAAGCATCAGGGATATTCCCATGGAAATCTCAAGTCCCAGAGCCTTAGGGAGTGTGTAAGAAGGGTTTAAAACCACAAACAACCCCCCCCAATGCCTCAGTTCCCCCTCTCTGGTACCTCTGTGTCCTGCTGTGTTTGGTGCTGAGCCAAAGCACACCTTGAGCTGTCTGGTGTGTGCAGATCATTTAAAGGCATAACATCAAAGTGCCTCTTTGGGCATAGGAAACTGCTCATGAACAATGAGGATGTCAGTCAGGGGCTTTCAGTCCCAGGCGTGTTGCAACTGAAATTCCTCGTTACATTTCAAACAGTTTGTTTCTATGGAGTACCATCGCTTTGTGCACAGTGTTCTCAAATTATTTAAAAATCTAACATTCACTGCCTGCATAAGCTTAAAATATCAGTAATATTATTCCAGTGACTAATCCAGGCATACCTGTCAGAGATGGAAAGCCTATACTGAGACTGCTTTAATCCATTTGCTCATTTTTATGGTCTCAAAGTCCCTTGAAGTACCTGACTCAAATCCAAATGTGCCCCACATGCTGAGTTTTGCATGTAAATCTTTAAATTAGTTGAAAGATACAGACAGATTCCCTTGGGATTTAATAATTTGCTAAAACTAAAATGGTTTGTTTATTGCAGGAAGTGTTTAAAGTCTATTTTGTCTATTTTGTACTGTGTAATGCAGCTGTTCTCATTGAAAATGTAATACATGCTGCACAGAATTCCAGGTTTTCTTCTATCCTTCCTTCTTTTGTTCTGTGAGAGGGGTTTGTGTTGATCAAAGGGGAGTGGATGATAATGATTTCAAAGAATAATTAAAATAGGCAAACCCCAATTCTCCATATAGCTACCATTATTTGGTTGAATAACTAGCATATTGATATTTTCTAACCATTGGAACAACAGCATTTTCATATATCTTGAAAAAACCCTTTGGAGGATGCCAAAATGCTACTGCAGTTTTGGCAGAGGCTCTCCTGGCATCAAGTCCTTGTTCTTTATTAGTGGTAGGAGAAATGATATGTTCACCCAGAGAGAAGAGATTTCCTAATGGATATTGGGAGAAACAACTCAGAACACAGAAGAATTTAAACCAAAACTTTCTAACTGAGAATTAAAAAAACTTATAGAGAAGAATATATCTAAAAGAAAAGTGAAATTTACATTTAATGTTCAAATAAAATACTGCTTTATCAGACTCAGTTCTTGGACTTTACCATGAAATGTGCAGTTTGTTTTGTTTATTTCTGCAGAATAGGATAATTTCATAAAACTCTTCTGAGTGAAGTATTTGTGATTACATTACTGAATAGACTCTGTAATTATTTAAGTAAATTAAAGAAATATGTTGGTTAAAAATTGAATGATATTACAACAGAATACTAATGCCAGACGCAGCTTGAAAACCAAGAGCAGGGCTTAACATAATTTATAAATTTCATGGATGGGGAACATAGGATATATTGATCATTCAGTTCTCAGTAAAGGTTCTTAATAAGGTTACTGTATATACCTGACTGGTAAAAAAAATTCTTTTTCTGATGTGACAGAGGTAATAATAGATTGTTTCTTTTCTGCAACCGTCACATCCTGTACATACATTGTTTGATATTTATGCTAATGAAAAAATTAATTTTTTTAAACTTATTTCCCTCTTGAAGTGGCCTTCATATTATATTTTATCACTGTGTAATTCTTGAGGGGAAGAGCTCTGTTACATTCCCAAGCCGTATATCAGTATATGCTAGATTTTTTATTTCTAACATGTATTACTATTTGCACTTGTTAAAATACTTCTGTCATGCATATTAGTTGCACTGCTGCTATGACATTTGTGCGGCACTCGGGCCGGCTGTTCATGTATTGAATTGTCCAAAACTGAACAATTCTTCTGGTTAGGACTATAAATTTTTCAGGGCAGGAAAGCATTGCCTGGCCAATTTAATATTAGCTCCTCTAAACTGCAGGCCAGAGGTTCCAAATCTGAAGTGCCGGTTTGATAGCCGGGCTGTCCTTTCCACTCCTAAACGCTGCGCTAAGCAGTTCCTGTGGCAGAGTTCAGTCAAAGGGCAGCAGGGGAGGGGCGCGGGCAGTGCCCGTGTCAGAGGGGCAGTGCCCGTGTCAGTGCAGTGCCCGTGTCAGAGGGGCAGTGCCAGTGTCAGAGGGGCAGTGCCCGTGTCAGAGGGGCAGGGGCAGTGTCAGAGGGGCAGTGCC
>WBMY01015702.1:393490-411031 GCA_013397315.1 Donacobius atricapilla
GTTTACCGTGTGGTTTGTTGTGTGAGTTACCCTGTGTTTTGTTGGGTGATGTACACTACGGTTGGTGGGTGAGTGACACTGTGGTTTGGTGTGTGAGTCACACTGTGGTTGGTGTGTGAGTTACACTGTGGTTGGTGTGTGAGTTACACTGTGGTTGGTGTGTGAGTTACACTGTAGTTTGGTGTATGAATTACACTGTGGTTTGGGGTGTGAGTCACACTGTGGTTGGTGTGTGGAACAGCCTGCCTGTGAAGTCTTCGTTAATGAATGGTGATGATTTTACAAAAACATCTGCTCCTGGCATAATTGCTGCCACTTTTCATCAAGATCAGCACTTTAAGCTGAATCAGATGTTAATTAATATAGGAATTGCTCCAGTTGTGAAGAACTTTACTTCTGGAAAAAGTCTATTTGGCCAGGATAGCAGTACTAATGGAGGTTTCAAACCTGTCTAGGTGAAAGGTCCTTTCGCTTTTTCTGATTTTCAAGGAAATCCTTTGTGTTTCTGGACCTGTGTCTCAGTTCTTTTAGGGTCTGCTGTTTTTCCAGGTGGGGAGTGAAACAGAAATGTCTCTAATCATGCCCCTGAAGTACTATGCTGTTGCACTCTTCCATGGCAGTTCTTTCAGTCTCTCCATTGTGCATATGTGTATTTTAATTTTTCACTTCAATACACACATACAATATGACAGACTTCTAATTGCTTTGGGAACTTTAATTTCCAATTTTCTTATTTGCTTTTAAAATCAAAGTGTTTCGTTAATGCCTATTCCTTCTGATAAGCTGAGTGTACTTTATTCTCAGCCCAGAGCTAGGACTGGTTAAAGCAATTTTCACAGCAGCTGTAGACAAATGCATGGTAAGTAAATTAGCTTTTATTATAATCACAGTGGCGCTTCTTTTCTATTTGATTTCTGCATGTTCTTGTGTGACTTCTCAACCTGAAGTATATTAAAAAGGGAGAGGGATGATTTGAAAGGTGCCTGCCTGAACATTTTCTGCGAGGTGCCTCTGTGCCCGAGCTGCACACGAGAACAGCCGAGCACAGGCTGTGCCGGGGCCCTGCTCCGCAGGCCCACGGGGTGTGGGGCAGTGCGTGGGACATACCTGGCTCAGGAACTCTGCCCACGACACCACAATATCCTGGTGTTTCAGGCTGCTTGTGGCACTTGTGGTACACAGGGTCAGCATCACGCTTTTCTAACTGGGAGCCAGAGAAGCTGCAAACACCGTGGAAGAAATCTGAGTGCCTATTTTGTGTATTTTATAGTGTGTTCAGAAAGCAGGGATTTGATGTGTTTGTAACACTGGCTGTCTTTCTAGCCACTGTGTAGACCTAAATTGGAAAACCAGTGATAAAATGGGTACAGTACATAGACCTATTCATGTGTGCCAATTTGGCTGAGGTGCTGCAGGATAACCTGGCAGTGAAAGGGAGCATGGTAGGGAGTGTGAACTGGATGTTAACTTACTGTGTGCTGAAGTGTGGGTGAGGGCATGGGGGAAGCTTTGGAGCAACTGAGCTGCGTGGTTTCACTCTCAGGTCGGGAGAACAGCAAATGAGGGCCTGCAGAAGCCTCTCCTAGATGTGTGAGTCTTAAGGCAGCACTTCAGTGGAGCTGGGGATTAAAATTGCAGGAGGAGACTGTGGGCATGTTGTAGGACAGAAGATTGGCAGCTGGGGGAGGTGATTTGCAAAGATGGTTCTGCCCTCACGTGGGACTGGTCAGCTGTGCCCCCGTGGTGGGGGAAACCACTGGGTGAGGGGCAGTTCAGCACAAAGTCTGTGTGGGCACCATCAGCATGCTGATGCAAAAAAGATGTGGCACATGGGGTACTTCAGTGCCAGGGCATGTCCTGGAATTGTTTTACTCTGGCCAGCACAGGTAAGGCCTTGGCTGGAGAGAAATAATGTCCATTATTGACCTGTGTCATTAAAGCTACAAAATAATCAGAGATTTCCTAAAGGACAGCATTGGGAGAAATCAGAATATAGAAGTGATGGCTTAGAAGAATGATTTGGAGTCTGCAGTCGAAACAGCATGAAGCAACATGTGATGAACCCCTTCAGATATATACAGTTCTGCTGCAAAGAAGGGAAGATCTGTTCTCTATCGTAGTGGTGGGTAAAACAAGAAGCAGATCTTAAATAGGATTAAATTGGATTAAACTTCTCCTGTTAGGGATAATTAAGTACTGTAATAGCTGCCAGAGGAAATAGAGAAGTGTACTTCACAGGAAGCAAGCCAGAAACAGATTAGCCAGACTTCTGTCAAGAATGCATTGTTGCCATTGCTGCTGGGGCAAGTGAGGGAAAAGGTGATGTCCCCAACTCCTCTCAGCCCCACTCTAAAATACCAGTTTTCAAAGACACTTTGAATTGGAACCAAACTACTTCCCTTTTGTGTTTCTCAAGTCTAATTTGGATTAAACATTTTCTTAGTAAGCTCCTACATAGAAGGCTTTTTGTTGTTGGAATTTAGGATTGGCATTCCATGTCCTCCAATCCCCAACCCTCTAAAAAAGATAAAAACTTCTTTTTAGTCTTGAAAAGTTCCTAGCTTAGTAAGTGATATCGATTGCTCCCAGAATTAGAAGGTGTAGATCAAAGAAATACACTTTTGAGTGAGGATAGTCCTTGTAAGAGAAACAGAGCAACAAGTAGGTTAAAAGAGAATTTGGAGATAGCTGTTTTGTGTGGGATCAGAGATATTCTTGCCAAAGCCCCATCTGTTCAGTTTTTCTTCAGCTCTGTTTTCTTCTCACCTCACTGTTGTGCTTGCACTCTAAATGGAGATATTACTGCCTGACTGAAGGGCTGAAGTTGTGCAGTTGTCTCTCCAAGTACAGGGATCACAAAGAACAACTGAGTTTTCATTTTCAGAAACGGAGAGCTTTCTTTGGTGGTAAAATCACCAGGAATATTCTGATTGAGGAAAGCCTAAGAAACTGAAGGAACGATGACACTTCTGGACAGAGAGAACAACCTCACTCCCCAGCGTTTTTGCAACTGACTGTGAAAATGTGTATTCAGGCCTCTTGGCAAAGTCTGTCTGCTAAGTGTGTGTTTTAATCACACCTGTGGTGTTCCTCTTTGAGTTAAACTGTGAAAAACTAGAGTTCCACCTCAACAGGACTTAGAGGAAAAGATGAGCCTGAAAATGGAGGGCTGAATCCTCTGTTGCCAGCATGTAGCTTACAGTCAGAAGGAACCCCTGGGTAGCCTGGAGCCTGGGAATGTCTTCGGAGGCTGAGTGTCTGAGAGGTGGCACCTGGAGTGAGCTTGGAACTCTGGAAATTCTGTGCCCAGCACCCTTGTGTGTGGCCCTGAGGAATATTTCTGTGTGTTGGTTGTTGGTGGCTCCCTGGAGCAATAGGAGAATATTGCCTCTTGAGAGAGGCACTCCTAGTGGAACAGGTTATTTCTCTTTCATCTTGAACTGGTTTGGATGAGTAGTATTTTGCTCAGAATAGATGTCTGCCATTTCCATTTGCTCTCTATAGATGTTTTAATAGAGTTTCTCTCCCCCTCTGTCCTGCAGAGAGAGGATGAAAGTGGCAGCAGTAATTGGGAGAGACAGTCACATAGGATGGACAGCACAGGGATTTTCATGTTTGAATTACGAAAGATTTGGGCTAGATGGAATCTTTTCCTCCTCATCAAGCCACTTAGAATGCTATATATCACAGTTTATTTCTGGGAGAGTGGGTTAATGGATTTAATTATTCTCCTACTTTCAGTATCATAAATCAGAACTGATCTAACTGGGTTTATGCCAATAGCACAGTAGATGTAAAAGGAAATCAGAGGGTTAATCTGTTGATGTATTTAATTGCGGTTTAATTAATTTACCTCAATTCCAAAGTAACTTTTGGGTAATTTGCAAAACTAAATGTGTACCTCTAGGGCCCTGAATTGTTCCTTGGAAGCTGGGCATCTCCTGGCTGGTGCATCTTTCAGAAACCTCAGTTCCTGCACTGTGTTTTTGGCCAGGCCCTTTTTCTTCTACAAATGGCAGTGGACTCAGTGTGCTGCAGTACTGGGGCAGAAGCACTGTGGAAGCAGTGTAGACCTGGCACAGGCTACTTGCTTAAGGACAAATTCGAAAAGGATTAAAAAGTTCTCACTGTCAGATTTATTGGTAAAGAAAATTATTCAGTTGCTGGGGGATATCTGTAATTGCATATAAAGCAGTGGGGAGTGCCTGTAATTGCTGTCTATTCTATGTACTTTCTTCTGAGAGCTCAGGTCCATACAATTGCAAAAAATCTGTTTGATATTCAGGAGCTGTTAATTGGCCTCAAGATTTATCTTCATCTCTCTGTAACGCTTTTGCCCAGGCTTTTACAGAGAGCCAAGTTATTGGCAAAGACAGTGGAGTTTTATTGGGAAAGATTTATTGGTTTTTTGAAATCCAGCTAATGAAATTAAGCCGATTCACAGTTTTGGCCTCATCAGCGTGACTAAGTGGCAGGGCATGGTGTGCAAGAGAATCAGCGTGGAGGTACAGCCTGTGGTGCAGCGCAGTTACCTTGAGCTGCCTCTCCAGGCACAAGATGTGGAAGTTCCCATCTCTGTTTCTCTTATCAGCAGCCCTCTGATCTGAAATGGCAGTAACCCGATAGCAGTCCTGGGGGATACCACACTGGGGGCTTAAAGCTGTTCGGGGGGAAGGGGCCTGCTTTCCTGGGCTCAGATTCCTAGGGCAAGCAGCAGCAGCATCGTTTGGTTTAACACGAACAGTGCCAAAATGTTGGAGCAGTTTGTGCAGGGCAGGTGAGGGTTTTCGGTCAAGGGGGCACCTTCTAGATCTACCAGAGGGATTAGGAGCAGTCAGCTCTTCTGAGGCTGAGGGTACACCAGGTGACCTGACAGCAGCGTTGTGTGCTGCAGTAAAAGGAGGGGGTTTGCCATCTTGGCCAACAAGAGAAACAAACTGGGGTTTGTAGTAGGATTGCAGAGGTGTCAGAAGACAGCCCTGTAGGGATCCTGCCTGCCACTGTCTCCCCGTGCAGCAGCAGTTCCCATATCCATGGTGCTGGAGTGGGCTGTGCCATGGCAGGCTCCAGCCCTGCCCTCAGAGAGCTCGGCCAAGGACTCCAGCTCGTCTCAAGGAGTTTCCTTCCACCACTGCCTGCCCACGTCTCGCGCATGTAAGTAGTCATTATGCTGCCCTGATTTTTCAGCCTTCTGTGTGTCTCACAGTTCATAGTTGACGCAGTACGTCACACACACACAAACACACACTCACACTTTGATTAGAAGGTATGAACTAANGTCATAACAAGGCATTTTATTTCTGAAGCAGGTGATTTTCCTACAATATCTCAGGGAGGACAAAATGGATTGCTGTACAAAACTTGGGAGATATATTTTCAGTTTTTCATGTGTGACAAGAATGGAGATATATAAAATGTTGGAATCATCTTTACTGGAGCAGAGACTACCAAAAGCTTTGTGAATAAATACTTTGCTAACTCTAAACTCTATAACTTTCCTAGGGAAGCTGATCATACTTGACAAGGGAAATAGAATTCCACTGAAGGTTATATGAAATTATGAGATACTGCAAATGGAAATATACTTTCTTAGGCAGAGGAGAGAGAACAACTTTCCTATAATTGAGTTGCAGATAAAATTGAATTTAAAGGGTCCAGCAAGCTCGTTTGAAGTTCAAAGAAGCTGGTGCATAAATTTGGCCTGCCTGGAGTTACTGCATCTTTACACATAGAGCTTGATCAAAAGAAAAGCAGAAATGGAGTAGTTCCAGAAATCCAGATTGATTAAGTCAATCTTTCTTGCCCAGTGATAGAATTCAGAAAAATATCATTTGGTCTTCTGTAAAGTATTATCCTCCTGGATCAAACGATTTCTCTTCCAGCCTTTCTATACTAATCGTACAGTGAAAAAAATGAATTTGTACAGCAAAAAGATTGTGCTCTTTATGATCTATTCAAGTTAGCAGTTCATGGAGGTTGCTGTCCTGCAGAGTAAGCTACAGAAATGCTAAGCCAGTAAAAATATTACTTCATACCTTACATTTACCTTTGTGACCAACTTGGGGAACAAAATAGTGAAATGTAGTGTGATCTGTAAAAGTCTCCATGTTCCACATTATGATTTATTATTTTTTTCTGTGAAGTGGAGGGCTATTATTTGTGGAACGTCTGGATGATCCTGCCAGCAGGAAGAGCTCAGGAGCAACACAGTGTTTGTGGGCTGAGATCTGAGTACCCAAGACTGAGAGTTCTTGGGGAGGTACACAGTACAGCTGACAGGAACAGATGCTTTTCATTAGCTAGTCTGAAAAATCTGGGTAGAGGCAAATGCCCTGGTATTGTTCTTAGAATATATTGTTTCTGGAAGCCTTAATTCAAGGAATCAAGGCTTGAAAGTTTTTTAGGCCCCAGAGTGGGACAGGGTTGGATGAAGATTGATGAGGATAGACAAAATCTTTGGGACTGTGACCTTTAATGTAGCAAATCCTGTTCTGTGATCCTGATAATTTCACAGTCTTTTAAAATCTAACAGAAGCCAATTTAGGGGAAATAAGTACAAATGTTTTCCGTGCATGTATTTCCATCTATGCCATTTATACTGGAAGTGCAAACAAGGAAATTAGAAAATGTCCTATTTAATGAATTTTGATCTGCTAGACACAGAGTAATTTTGGAGCTTAACTGCCTGAGAGAGGTCTCTGCAGGCCTGCTAATGTAGCAGTGGGAAGCTAATTGCAGCGTTAGAACCTGCCCTGCTTTATACACGTCGAGCTTGCCTTTGACCGTGCTGGTATTCAGAGCATTGCGGTGCCTCGGAAATACCCCCTGACAGCAGTTAAAATAAATACAAGGAAATACATTTAGGTGAGGTGGTTTTAGTGTAACCAGTAATTTCTCCTTTCCCAGCAAGGGTTGGTGCAGTTCTTGAGGCCTGGCAGAGCCTCGGAGGAAGCTGACTTTTATGGAATGTGGGAAGTGTTGTAATTCATTTTAGGTACGTGTCTAATATTCCTACGTGCCTAGTACCTTAAAAGCTGGCCTCTCTTTGAGGTGGCACAACTCTTTAATTCTGTTAGGCTGTTAAAAATAATACCAGTCTGTTCAGTCACTGACAGCAGGTTTTTTATTGTGTGGTGATTTGGGATTATGAGAGTTATGGGGGAAGGTGACCTTGATGCAGGTTTAAGTGCAGCGCTTCTTGACACAATGCAGAAGAGAACAGCACTAGTGTTAACTTAATTATGTTGTTAAATGCACTAGGGCTGAATTACTTGAAACAAATTAAACAAGTGACGTTATTATTTCATAAACTGCGTTTAATCTCATGCATGGCTGTGTTTATGATAGAGTCACAGCAATACAGTAAATTAAACGTGAATAGAAGTCAAACCAATATCTTCATAGGCAGATGTTTTGTATTTGAGCTAAAGTAGAAATAAGATAAATCTGAAGTCATTCAGGACAAGAAGATTGAAGTCTCATGCATTTACTGAAAAAAGATAAAATTGTGATTTTGAATGGTTAACATCTGTTCTCTTCCGTCTGAGGCACACAGAAGGCTGGTCATTACATCATGGAGTAAAACTACAGTTATCAGAATTTTCAATGGAATTTTGCAAAGAAATAAGCAGAGGTGATGGTATAATCAACATCAAGGCTGCTGCTACTTATTCAGTATGGGTCTTGACATTTTTGGCCACTTGTAGGAGTAGTTTTTCAGTGGTGGTAATTAGAACACCTGATGTATAAGTTGTAAAGGTATGAAATTGCTACCTGTCAGGACATTGTTTTACTGTGCTTACTGAAATCTCCTCTTAACCTTTTCTCAGCAATTCTAGCCAACTATGGGAACAGCTGGAAAACCAAGGTTTGAGTTATGTTAGTATTGTTGATAGCCCCCCCTCTTCCCCCCTCCCCCGCCCCCTTTTTTTTAGTGTTTTGGCCCAAAACCCCCCAGTAGATTCAAATTTTATTTGTCAAATAATTTTAGGAAATTTTTTGTTACTTTTAGTGGTGAATAAGCTGTTCGGACAGAAAAATCATTTCGCTCTGCTCCTTAATAACCCTGGTGCAGAAATATACTCTTATAATATTGTAAAACTTTATGTACCCATTTACATGTGGGTGGAATTTGTAATTCAATAGTTTATCTAATGATTGCATTCCATTTTCTACTGACAGTTTTCATTAAGGCTCCATTTATTCAGTGAAAAGCTAATCTAATAAGAGTAGCCTTGAGTTAAGGGATTTATCACTCTCCTTTTTTAATATTTTCCATATTCTGAAATATGTATTATTCAGGCATAACAGAAGTTTGTGCTTCTTTAAACTGTGCCACATTTTTTACAGTTGTTAATTGTGTATTACTTGGAGAATGTGCAGTAGGTATTTGAAAAATCACTTTTTTCAGATACTGAGGTAAGACTGAAATTATAGTAAAAAAGGGAAAGAAAAGGGAAGAGATAGTCAAAACTACAGTCACAAATTTAATTTGAAATTCATATGGACTTTCCATAAATTTACCTTCTGCATGGCATTTTTAATTTTTTTTTCTGTTTCAGTGTTAAAATGAAGGTTTACTTGAGGGGGAATGGAGCTTTTCCAAGTTCTTGGCTTAAACACACCATGGAAAATATTTGCTTTTGTTATAAAGTTAGTATTTTGCATAACTTTTTTATTGTATGTCCCATCTAACACAGAAACTGTTCAATAAATTTTGAGGTAAAATCTAATCAACCCCTGTAAAAGAAATTGTGAGACAGGAACCATCTGAATACAGGAGTGAGAGGCCCAGCAGATCTTGTTTTTACTGCATTTTGTACTGCAGCATAATGGAGAGAGTTGAATTGAGTCGCATAGTTTGGAAATGGGTGTTTTTTTGGGAGGCTCTGGTTCCAGGAGCATCATTTTCATGCCTAAAAACATTTGGTTTTCCTCTCCTCTAATAAAGCCCTCATTCATGTCGTACATATTTTATACCACTAAAGCTGCAAACTCATGGCTATGAATTTTGTGTTCTGAATATGTGCACATACAAGCACAGACTGGATTTTGCTTTTCTGGGTTTTAAAGGAGGCAAGAACCAACCCTGTGAAGTCTAACACAAAAATAATGCCATGACAAAATCTAGAAAAAAAAAATCTTTGAATAATTACCAAATGAGCTTTTAGGAGTGAACCAGGACATGCCTTTTGGGGAGAAAGTGAGTTTGAAAGGCTCCAGCAATATGTTATCACACATCCCTGGCCAGGAGCTCCCACCAAAAGCCGGTTACCTAGGCTGTTCTATTGGCAGTTAATCTCAGGCAAGGACATGCATACTGAGAAAGGTGAAATGGCAAAGCAGGAGGGTTGTCCATACCTGCTCTCAGATCTGTCATAGCCTCAGACAGAGACCCAGAGATTTCTCCTCTGCGCACTGCCTCTGTTTATGAAACCCTCTTTGGCACTTGCGAAACATCTTGGTGGTGTAGTGTTTTTCTTAATTTCACAAATATGTAAAAATTTACTTCATATTAGTACCATCAGAAGGGTTGGAAAACAAAATTTGTGCATTGTGCAAGTAAGAACAAGGTAAATCCTTACTTGAAGGGTTTTGTGTTAGTTAATAGTATTTTAGAAGGTAAATATGGCTACCTGATTAGCTCTTCTTTTTTTTTTGTTTCTTTCTTTCTTCTCCTGTCCCCCATTAGATGGCTACCTGTATATTGTGGTTTCAGAAAATTCAAAGATTTATTTAATATTAGTAGAAATAGATTTGATTTGAAAAATTTGCATCCAGATCTTAATATCTTATTTCTGAAGAGTTCTGGGAGACATAATTTGTATTGTAGTGCTTAGGATCTGCAAATGAATTTATAATTCAAATGCCACCCAAATAAATGTATTTTTGGGCGGTGCCTGTTTGTAATTGTGATGAATGCAGAATCTGTTGGTTAGGGAGATCTCTCCCAGCAGTTGTGTACTGAGTAATTTGCTCATTACCTTTCCCTTCTTCTCACACCTCATCTTCTTTGAAAGTTGCTATTTCTCATTTTGGGGCACTGGTGAGTAAGTGGTGCTGAGTCAATGCTGGATGAGCTTCCAGCTGGGCCTGTGTGAGTAATTCACTGAGATGCCAAGCAATCCAATTAAATGTTCGGTGTTCTGACTTCACTGTGACTGCAGTGTGGTGCTGTCGTCACGGTGCCACCCCCAAAGCCTCGGGTGGCAGTGACCGCTCTGAGGTCACCTCCTCGGGTGGCACTGATGCCACGTGGCCATAGGACATCACTCCCTCTGGGTTCTCATCGCCTTCTGCACCAGTACCACCAGCGGCTTCCACTGGCACCAGCCTGAAATTATTCTGACAAGATATACTGCAGAAGGACTTTTTTCTCAAGAGTATATGAATAGTTTTCATTTACTGCAGAGGCAAGGTTTTACAAAGAAAATGACCAGTGAAATAATTCTTTTTGGAAATTTCTACAGTAGTGGTAGATAGTCTGTGCATCTGCATATTGATGTATATTTAATTTTTTTTATTAGAAGAGTCTGAAATTGATGCAACATGAAGGACAAAGCATTCCTTACTCTGTCAGAGGAAATTTTTGGAAATTGCAATTAGGTGTTATTTATACATCTTTGTTGATGTTATGACTCAAATTATATAATATGGTTGATTCAAATGTCAAATTTTAGTGGAAGATTAATGTGGCCTGGTATTTTAGCCTCTCGTACTATGTAGTCATCACAGCTGTTGTGAAACAGGTTAAAGAATTGAAAATAGGAATGTTGCTTCTATGAAGTGGCCTATTGTGCACAGGGTGGTTTGAATGTTTAGAGCTGTTTTGTGGGGACAGTGGCTCTGAGTTTCAGGATGGTGCCTTTGAGAGAAAATGACCTCTTCCTTTCTACTCTTTAATCTTGTTCTAGGGTCTCCTCTGCTTCACAGGAGCTTGTGATGGGGTACCAGATTAGATTACTATTACTTCTATCTTGCATTGGGCAGAAAGAGATATGGCTAATTCTTGACTTCCCTCAGCTTCCACTGTTCCGAGATGTGCCAGAGCTGCTAGGCAGAGTTTCCCGCAGTGTTGCTGCTGTTGGAGCAGTCCTGGAGGCAGCACTGGGCACACCTGGGCGAGCCAGGGCAGCCACTGCGTGCTGAGGCAGGGGCTGAGGGGCACCAGGGCTCTGCGCTGCCCCGATCACTCCTTGTCTGAGCTTGGGAGGGAGCACTGCCAAGCACTTGGAACCTTCCTGGAGGACATCCTCTGGTTCAGTTGGCTGCAGAAGGAATGTGGTTGGCTTTGAGACCCCTACATGAAGCCAGCCCGAAAGTGAAAAGCTCCTGAAGTGCTTGGCTGAGTGCTCTGGGACATGTAAATGTTCAGGTGGGTAAGGTGGAAATCCCCAACCATTTACATTGTGCATTTTGTCAAACACGCTAAAATTATTTTTCCTCAACCAGTCCAGTAGTCCACAGCCACAGTTAAGGGACAATACCTCTCAGCAAGTGTAGGGTCAGCACAGATGAGAGGAGGTAGGGACTGTGTTTTGGTAATGAATAAACTCCATGATTCCTGTGGCTCCTGGATGGCCATTGGTGTTTTCAAATGCAAATACTTTAAGTGCCTTGGGCATTTACTATGATCTGTCTGAAAGCCAAAACACCTTCTGTAAACAAGAGAGTTTAAAATTCAGGGAATTCAGGAAAGTCATCAGCTCCCCTGCTTTCAGGTTTCTGTTATAATCCTGAAGTTCTCTGGAGAAGTATCAAAGTGTTACAGAGTAGGATATTTGTCATCCACGTTGCTTCAGGAATATTTAAAGGGTAAGGCTTGTTATTCATCATTTCAAATCCCTGAGAATAAAACCAGATTTGATAATAGTATAACTTCTGGAACAACACAGTCAAGAAGCCCCTGGGGCAAATTTCACCTTTAAGGAGTTTAGTAAATGAATGAAGTAGTGCCATAAAAACCTATTCTTTCTCTTCTCGTAATTGAGGATTCACTGTAGAAACCATGATGGTGACCTTAAACATTCAGTGTGCCAAAGGGAATGTATAACACGTGTGTCTAAAGGTCCTGCCTCACTGGGGGCCTCGAACAGGTTTTCTAGTCTCTGCTCCTTTTGGTAGTAATCTTCATTTGTGTGTGTAGGGGACCTCTTAGGGACTAGAGTGAGGTCTGTGTATCTACCAAAGATTTTATTAAATCTTGTGATGGCCAAAGAACTCAGGTTCTGACAACTTAGGAGAGACACCTTAGAACGAGCTCAGTAAGCATTTCTGGTGTGTGCCAAAGCTCAGTTTGGCACGGTGTCTGCCAGAGCTTGGAGGTTTCCAGGAGTGCAGAGCGTGTAACCAGAGATGCTGTTTGGGATGAACATCAGGTTAGTCAGGAGAACCTAGGCAAGTAGGTTAGCCTGAAATCCTCTGTGGTTAATGCAAGTGCAAGATACTACCAGATATAACCTGGGGGGAAATGTTTTATCTCAGCACAAAGACTTGTGGAATGTCACTTTGCTGAATCCAGCTTTGATTCCCATACAAAGGGCTCTAGAACTACTTCCAACCTACCCAGAGACCTGCACTGGTAATTTCTCGGGGTTCTTTCAGCCTAGCAGTGTGTTGGAATGAGTTGGCATTCCCGAGATCTCCTCCTCATCTGCTCCCCCGCACACAAACGTGCAGCAGCTGTGACAGAGGAGTCTCCATTCCTGCCTCCCTGCAGTCCTGCCAAGGCTGGACTGATAGAGACCCTGAGGTTTGGGATCAACAGAACAGAAACGTGCAGGTTCCACTTTTTTGCTGCTTTAGCTCATTCTTGAACCTCGTGTTTATTGCCTTCCCCATTCTTTTGCTAATTTTGTGGTAGGAGCTCATCTTCCTGCTTTAGAAATTCTTCAGTTTCTGATTACATTGTAATGGGGTCAATATAAAGACATTTCATTGGCTTCCAGTTTAAACTAACCTGCCTTTTCTCTGGGGTTTATTTACTGAGATATACCGAATCTCCTCCTTTGACCTTAATTTTTTTATAATAAAAATCCAAGCTGTTGATTTCCTTTCGTCCATCCTAGTGATTGTCATAAAAGGTTGTTCTCTCCATCAGAGATTCCTTTGGAATCCCTTTCTCAAATACAACTGAACTGCCCAATATATTATCCAGGAGAAATTACTTGTACCTCTCATAATAATGTTAACATCTCTCTTTCTTTACTGAAAATTACTCAATTGATGTGTTTAGAACCAGGTTCACCTTTTTCCAAGCCATATTGCATTACTCCATCATATTAAGGTTGGAACTGATACATTCATATTTTTTTCCCTGCTGTTATCTCTGGTGAATAAGCCCATTGTTTATCGGAAAAAAATTGTCTCTAAATGCATGACTGTATTATTTCCCATCAATTTTAATATTTTCTATTCTACTGCACTGTTCTGTGTCATATCCCTCTTTTAGCATAATAGTTCAGTGCCCCTGTGTTGATGATATTTCATAACTTTGTGTATCATCAAATTTCATTAGTATGAATTCACTTTTTTTTTGTTACATTACTTCGCTCATTAGTGATCTTACAATCTCTCACCAGGCCTTGACTTTGTTTTGCAAATACTGAATTTTTGCTTCTTTTTAAACTTTAAAGTTTATGCACCATAGAATTCTCACTGCTAATTGCCATATTTTCATCAAAACTAGCAGTTTTTTTAGTTTCTTAGTTTATCAAAGTGGTGTATCTTTGAGGGGAGGAAGTTTCAGAGCTGGAATGTAGAATCAGTGAGTAGCAGTCCCTCACAGGGATGAGGGTCAGAAAATAGGATTTCAGCTGTGGCACAGGACAAGGCAGCAGTGCTGCCAGAGTGAGCTGATAACGTGGTCAGTTTGATAGCTTCAGGTAAGATTTTAGAAGAAATTATAGGTGCAGATGCTGAGTTTGGGGCAAGGGCAGTAATATAGTCCCTTGAGAAGGGAATCAGCTGGCACACAGGGAAGGTACTTTTCATACAAAACTGATTTCCATTTTCTTTGATTCTGGAGCCAGCATTGCATCTTTAGACTAGCTGATGAAGTTTGGTGGTGAACACTGCTTTGGCAATTGTACTTTGCTAAATCCTTCACTCTTAAGTGATACCTCCTGTAGGAAATCAAACTGAAAACACATTATTTGTCCTAAAGTGGCAGAATTCAGGAATCAGAGCTGCTTCTTTTCTTAAAAAAACCCAATGAATTTGTTGCTGCTGACTAACTGACACTGCTCTCTTGTCTTTGATGCTGTATCATTAAACCAGGTCTAAGTGCTATAACTGTACTCAGTGTGAAAATGATGATTCTTTTAGACTGTAAATATTTAAGTAATTAGAAGTAGTTGGATTATAACTTTGAACATAGTATCAAGAAGTGATGCATCTTTTTATCCCTGAAGCTGCCTTAGTCTGGAAGCTCGTGCAGTCCTCAGTCAGATCACACCAAGAGGCCATGAGCTGAACCTGCTGCTTTTTGTCTTCTGCTCTTCCTATTCTTGCACAGGTGGTGAGAAACTTCCAGATTGGAAGTCTGAGCTTATTCCATAGCATTTGTTACAAGAATGAGTGGAGGAAGCTGTAGATCAGATTACATTTATTAAATAGAGCCAAGTTCAGTTAAGACGTGAATAGGATAGTAAGAGTCTGAAAGAAAATGACAAATACTGTAATTAATCCTTGTAGGAGTTCACTTTGAATGAACTTCAGTGGAAACACAGACAAGCTGTATAACATTTTGACATATCAAACCTATCCTTCCTCTGTAACTATTGAGACCTTAGTGAGAGATGTGTCATAAGGCTGAGCTTTTAACACATTGTCATTTGTGAAATGAATCCTGGCTGGCTTAGCCATTCCCTTTTTCCCCTGGTTTCTGTGTCCCCCACAAAAAGCATGACTTCCAGCAGCTGGAGGAGAAGGCACTACGCTAAGAATGCAGGGAGGGGATGAGTAAAGTTAATTTTCAAATACTCCTGATGAGTTTCTTGGCCGTCAGCTATTTCCATTAGGCAGAAACCTAGTGAGTTCCAATTTGTGCCCCCCAAAAATGCTGAAAAGTGTCTGCTGATGCATTATTAAATCTGTAGGGCCAAATTTTCTGCCAGTGCAAAAATTCCACTGATGGCATTTAGAGCTTTCAAAGATTTGGCCCGTTATTAGAGAGCTCATTAGGATTAATTCCCTGTATTGGCACTGTAATTTATTGGGGAGACTAAGACACCCAATTACGGTATTTTATTGTAAGAAAATGCTGATAGATACCTATTCAGTCACAAAATGATTTTAAAATCCCTGAAAACTAGTGATTGGTGTAGGAGAGAAGCATTGGGTGAGAAGACAGAGGAGTGACTGGTGAAATCCAGTCAGGGGCTTGAAGGAAGTGCTTTCAGTGTCTTCACAAGTTCTCAGGCCACAAAGACCACTGACCAGTGGGAATGTCAAGGACTAATGGACCACTGCCCTAGTCCAGACAGCTTCCTAAACACCTGAAATAGAGCAATGCTAAAAATTATGGCATGCTGGATAAAATAGATGACCTTGAAAATGATGCTAATTCTGCTTCCAGTGTAGCAAGTAAAGTGTTTTACCTGGTATTTTCTTTAGGCAGCAAAGACTTTCTGTCTTTTGAGCTTCCAGCATTTCTGCCTCACATTTTTTGCATTCAGCGGGGTTACACTGCACATCTTTTGCAGTAGTCAAGGGAAGAATAATTCTAAATGCAAGTAACTGTTTTCGGAAAGCAAAAAAAGCCATTATGAAAACTGTATTTTATTTTAGCATCATTTAATCTTAGAGTTTGCTGCAAAGACTTGCTTGGCTCTAGTCAAAGATGATTTGCTGAAGAGCTGGGTTATGGAATTATCTGGTAAAGTAGACAGCAGCACCTTTTTATCTGTCTCCTACTGTATTCATACATCTAACACCTTTTAAAACTGTGATTGTCAGCAAGGCACTGATTGCTTTAAGTGCAGGCAGACTGGGCTGAGACTTTAGTGAGTCTCCAAGTGTAAAGGTTGCTTCAGCTGTTGAAATATCCTCAGTATCAGGTGCTCTTTGAGAGGGAGAAAAGACAGTGTTGCCAGATGGTACTTTCTAGACTAAATGAACAGAGAGGTTTAATCAGAGTTAATGCTCCTGACATGCACATCCTCCTGTTGGCCCTGCTATTTACTGCCCTTGAAAGGGCCTAACAAGTCTGGCAGCTCTACTGGGGCTGAAATAGTTTCCTGTAATTTTCTTCCATTGTAACTGTCCCAGGTTGGCAGCAGTCTTAAGAAACATCATGAATAGCAAGAATTTATTCATGAATGGTGAAACATTTCAGATTCACTGGAGAAGTACTCTTGGAAAGCACATGCCACGACATCAGAGCTTGGGACTCCTGAGTGTTCCCAGAGCTGTATGGGGTGTGTGAACGAGACCTGCCTGGCCTTATTCATTAGTATCAATGCTTGAGTTTCAGAAAGAACATGGTTTATATCCACATTGACTCTGCACCAAAGCTGTGCTTCTACTAGAGGTAGGCTTCCAGTACTGAGTCTTTTAAACTCTCACTTCAACAGTGGCATTATGGCCAATAAGCTGGTTTTGTGTTTAATGATTGATGTGACATACTATGCTATACCTACATAATCCTGAAATTTAGCCAAAAAATCTCAACTAACCAAAGAAAGCAGCAGTACAGGTGACTATTTTAGTTGGCTATCCCAAACAGTGAACCATTTGCTTGAATTGACATGTTTCCTTTTTAACACCATTGCCTGGGTTTACAAAGGGTCAGTAAACCTGGGGATTTCTGAGTTTTGTCCAGTGCAGAGGGTATGAGATGCAGGAAGCCTGGCTCCTGTCACCTGCCGCTGCCAGTGGTTTGCTCATCTCTGGGACTTCCCTTTCTGCAGCTCGGGTCGCTCATCTCTCGACTGCAGATGGTAACACTGACCTTTGGACAACGCTGTTTGATTTACTGATGAACTGGGGGTTGTTGTCAGTCATTAGTTAGTCACACCCAACCACATCTTTATTAAACTTGCCCTGGAGCTTAGTACTGACAGGGATTTTGGGCTGATGTATTCTCATGAACTGAGACTCCAAAGCTAACGTGTCCAGCACAAGGGGAAGGGCCAGGAAGGGAATGTGAACATGGCTGTGAAAGAGGCACAGCAGGACTGCAGGACGTGCTGAGGTGCTTGTCCTGCTCCAAGAAAGTAAACAGTGTCATGGGTTAACACACTTTGGTTTCTTGGTTAAAGAGGAATGTGGAATATTGCTCTGTCAGGCCCTTGGCATTGTTCTAGAAGGGAGCAGGGACCTATCAGAGGTCGGTTCTTGGCTGTTGGCATGTGGTTTGACCACTGAGAAACTGATGTGACTTTTGGTACTACCCATATAAAGCTGAGACTGTACAGGGGGTTTCTCCCTTCTTCCAGTGAGCCACCAGGTAACATAGTGGGGCCTGCCTCAGGCCCCGGGCCCCCGGGTGGCCGGGCCAGGCCCTCGGCTGGATCCTCTCTCCCCGGCCCTGCCGAGCCC
>WBMY01015702.1:411099-452323 GCA_013397315.1 Donacobius atricapilla
AAAGACTGAATGAAAGACTATTTTATAGGTGGTACTGACCTAGAGTTCTGAGTTTTGCCTCTTTACGTTGTCTGTGGGAAAGTTAACGTTTAGTGGTAGGAGAAGGGGTTGTTTTAGAAGTTTCATTTTTTTTCTCTGTTTTTCTTTTGTGTGTTAATAAATCTATTTGTTTATCTTTAAGCTTCAGCCTGCTTTGCTTCTCCTAATCCCACCTCACAGCGGAAAAGGGTAAACACTAAGACCATTACACTACATTTAGCAAACAGAATTCGGTGAACATGAAACCACTACATGATTTGGCGTTTCTGCCTGGTTTTGAATTTAAAACTATTACAAGAGCCAGCTGGAATGAGAACAATTGGAATAATATGACAAGTGCAGGTGTATCTAAGATGTGATGAGGGAGAGCGGTGCCTGGAACCAGGCTGTCAGTGGCTGAGGGTAATGCCTGGAGTGTTGGAGTTCTGTTTGTTTTGCAGCACAGAGGACCCTGGCAGGGCAGGTTATTCGGATCTCCAGCATGAGCTGTGCTAGTCTCATATGACAAACCCGGTCTCTCGTACAGCAAAACAAGCTGCACGGGAAGGAGTGCCTGACAACTTTAGCTTCCCTCTCAAGTGTTTAAAGGGCTTGCACTGGATACACTGAAAGGTAAATGGGTACTTTACCATTCCTTCAGCAACGTTTTGCTTTTTATTTTTTTCCCTGGTAGAAATAAAACTTATGCTTGTCTGTGGCAGGTTGAGAATTAAGTGGTTCCTCACCTTTTTCACAGTCTTTTTATGCTGTATTGCAGGTTGATTTAAAAGACATTTGATTTTTCTCGCCTGTAGAAGAGGCAGCACAACTGAAGAAAAAAAGCTTGCTAGGAATAAATTGGCACCTTTTTCTATGCAGTGTTAAATAAGATGAATAGAAAGGTTTTCTTAACCTTGTGCTCTTGAGAAGTGTTTTGAGCCTTTAACGTCTACTGGCATGATTCCATGTGTCTCTGCTTTCTTACATCACTTTTCTCATGTCACCCCTAAAATTGTCAAGTCAAAATCAACGTTAAATTGAAGAATTGCATCTACTGAAGACAACTTCATGTCTTTTGTGCACAGTGAAAATAATTGTGGAAATTGCTTTCTCTGGCCTTAAACCATTTTTCATTTTTAGAGATCATGTGAAAGAACTTAATCCAAATGAGATTTTCAGCTTCAGTTTTTCCAGAGTATTCTTCCTGACATCAATCATGATGTGTAAAGCAGGCTAGCACACTTCTTAATGAGCCATGCATGACAGTATTCATTTTTCTTTGGAAACAGGAAATGCAAAGTGATGTTAAGAATCAAGTTATAAAACTCATAGCAGGGGTTGAGTTACTTATGATTTCCATTAGTCCAGTGCTGGGAGAACACCAGCTCAGTAGACATCTTGTTATTCTAAATGCAGCAGAGAAAAGAATTTGCAGTGTTGCCTTTGCTCTGATTCTTTTATGAAGCTCTGGCAATTTTTCAGAAATGGCCAAAAGTCATGAACAGGACTGTCCAAAATCAGAGTATAAGGCTTGGAAAACGGGAATGAGGAATTTTAAAGTAATTGAATGTATTTTTAAAAGTTATTTTTCACCTCAATTTTGGAGTCTTTAGTGTCTGCTCATTACAAATTTGCAATCTTTTTCCTCACAGCCAAGAAAGAAAGATTTGGATTATTTTTTCTGTAGTAACATATAATCCACTTCTCTCACCACTGTGTGCTAGGAAAATATGCACACAACAAAATCTCAGGAGATGGAAGGTTCGTATCTTATTTTATAAAGGTAAGGAATATTGCTGAAAAAATTAAAATACTCCTGCTTAGAACAAGGGTAGTTTGGATACTCCTTGGTTATCTGTGTTGGATTTGGCCATCACTGTTAGGATGTAAACACACCGGAGAAATAAGAGGCCTAGATGATAATACATATGAGGAAAGATTGAAAGAGTTGGACTTGCCAAGTCTAGAAGCAATAACATGATAAGTGAAGAAAAGTTTTTCAGTCCATAAAATACTGTTGAACTTGCTCAGTGTCTTCAGAAGATGATGTATCCTAGCAGTTTAAATTTAATCTTTGAAGTCAAAGTGCCAGATTTAAAGTCTAAAACCAAAATCTGAAACACTTTGCAGCCTTATGAGGTGAGGTAAGAAAAAACAGTCTGGATTTTGTTGTTTCCTTTTTAGTATTCTGCTCTTGAGATGCATATGACCACATTTTGAGGTTGTGAATGACAAATTTTTCAACTAAAGGTCCTTGTCTTGATTATCTCATGGTGAATTCCAGAATAATGAATGAGAGTTTGGGCACACAGGGTGGGTGTCAAGATAGCACAAGGATGCTGATGTAGTTTTCTAAACTTCAGTGAACCTGCTGTCACTGCTCCACAGAATGTCACTCAATATTATTTCACTCCCACAAGATCAAACCCAAAGGGCTCAAGCATTATACTGTGGCTGTGACAGAATTAACAGAGGGAAGCTGCTTCCTGCAAAGACTACCAGATCAAATATGAAGCTATGAAAGAAATTTCAGTGGAGTTTGGTCTACAGATATCTCAGGTGTTGCTTTAGTTATTTCTTAGACTTAAAATCACTGATCTTCATCCCCTGTTCAGCAGCAGACCTCCCCTAATATCAAGGAAATGATCTTAACTCAAACTTGCTGAGAATATTTAAACTTGCTGTGCATTGTTGGAAAGAGTCAGAAATAGTTCTTATTCTAAAGTTGCTTTTGATTAAAGTATCTTTTGACTGGGCAATTCCCTACCTGATGTGTTATGGTACCTTCAACATAAGTTGTGTTTCTTGACTGGTTTTTTTCCCCCACCAGGGCATGCAGAGGTAATGATGTCCATGGGGAAAAGGGAATGGAGAGAGGCAGCAGCATAGTATAACAGCTCTGAATTTAGGTCTGGATCCAGCTTTGTTGGTGCTGCAGGTGGTGTGATACATCAGCACAGCTTCTCTCTGATGTAATCTGAAGTCCATGTTTTGGGATGGGTATTCTGAAACACAGCCAGCAGCTCTTCCATCACTGGGAATTTTGCCCCAGGTGCTTTATGTACCAGCTACAGGTCATCTTCAGGCACAATTTCTCTCTCACAAACATCTCCAGAATCAGTTTCTGACAATATATGCTCAAGCCAATACAGTCCCACTGAGGGAAGAACTGTAATACTTTTAAGTGACTCATGTAAAGTAATTTGGAGGGTGGCTGCCTACAATTTCCAGATGCCATCAATCTCCTTGGTAAGATAATTTCCTGCCTTCATATATACAGAGGAGGAAAGGATTACACCATGAATTTCTGATGATGGGGGTGATACTTAGTCTTTAGATAGTGTTTTTAGCCTTCCATCAGTTTACAAGTGAGCCTTAATGTTCATCATCTCCTTCAAAGTCGTTAAATGTTAATATTCCCCTTTTTACAGAGGGGAAAGTTGAAGAAAAGAAGTTAGCTAGCTTTCTCAGGATGCTGGGAAGAGTCATGGGAGTACATTTCAAGCCTGTGCCTAGGTTATTTATCCCCTCTGTCCCTCCAAGGCTCCTGTGTTTGTGCCACTGGTTCCCGTGTAAAGGCCCTTGCCAGCCCTGGACAGGGTGCAGTGCCTGCCCCTGGGGCTGCTGACTTACAGCAAGCAAATGACTGCTCTGGGGCATGATTGAGAAATTTGTAAGCTAAGAATTTGAAAAATTAGGATAAATGTTCCTAAATGGTGCTTAATGTAAACATGAGCTACTGAAGTGGTTCTAAGAGGTGTCAGGCGGTTCTTTGAGAGACACAAAGTCTTCAAAAAGCTTTCAGCCACCAGCATCCAATAATGTGACCATGTGGGTGGATTCCTACTTGATTCCACGCTGCTGGTTTTTTCCATTAACTTCAGTGAACTTAAATGAAAGTCTTGGAGGTAGCACTTGTACGTTTTTTATTTAAAATTACATATTTGTTTTATTTCTGTCTGTGTTTGCCATAGCTTCTAACTTTCATATAATCTGAAACAAAAATACAACTGAAGGCTACAGATGCAGGAGGTTTCTTCTGAAGCAGTGGGGAGTCTGCCAGGGAGACAGAAGTGGAAAACATTGATATTTGTTTAGAAAACCCTGGTGTCTATCAGAAATATGTTTTATTCATAGAAGACGACTCCTAAAAGGTCAGAAAAATAGGAGAAAGCTTATTTACTCCATTCAGTTAAACAGAACATTGGCACTGTGGAATAGAAGTGCCATCTAATTACATGACCCTTTTTTAACGTGTTGATTTAAAAGTTACATTTTAGTCAGCGTATTTTCTTTTAAAAATGTTTTCATTAGCATCTTTTTTTCAATAAAAAAAAATTTTTAAGAATGTTTTCAAAATTGGGAAATGCTGAATCATATTTTAATTTTTTTTTCACTTTTGGCCTATTTCTTGTCAGCTTCTGAAATTTTCAGGGATCTAAGAAAGGGTGAAATTATTTTTGCAGCTCAATTTTTTGATTAATTTAGTTTCATTTAATTTCTAAGTGCTTTAATGGCAAGCATAGTAAAAATTCAAAGTTTTTGAGTTTCATGTTCATTTGCCTATCCTGTAGAACTTACAGTTTTAATGAGACAAATTGTGCCACCTTCTATCTTTCCAAAAAAATATCAGCTGAAAGATAGAGGTCAAACTGGCCAGAACAGGTCAGCTGGTTAAAAGTGACAGGAAAGGAGACAAATGGGCATAGAAGGATCACTACTGAAGTATTTGTGGAAAAAAACAGATGTTTGGTTTATGGGAATGTTCATACAGGCACTGTCTCATATTCTGTTCACAGAATTCATAAGAATTTTTCATTTTTAAGAGCTTTTACTTCCACTAAATACACTACAATAGGCTAGTGGGCCAAAAACCAATGAGAAAGGAGGTAAATGGACATTTGCACGTAGACATGCTTGGAAAAGCAAGATTTCCAAAGGAAATTAGTCTTAAGAGGTGGACTACAAGTAGCAGTATCCTTCAGAGCCCAAACACAGCTCTGCCCCTCTAAACAATCTCCCCTTCCCCCCTCCTTTTTTGGAAGCATTACAGGAGATGTGATAAGTAAATACAAGCTTAATATAGCTGTTTACCAAAGCTCTTGGGGAAAGTCTAGCAAAATATGCTTTCATAAATAAACCAGAGCTAATTAAGAAGCACTCGAAAAGCTAGCACAGGGGAAGGATGGGAGAAAATTACCATGGAACGTCTGTGTGGTTAGAAGAAGCATAATTCCAGCTGGGACGAGACAGAAACCTGACTGGGAGCTGGATTTATCCAGTCTTTCTCATGTTGGATAGTATCCTATTAAACAAATCATGCCATTAAATTTGATTGAACTACTTGACAGTGATAATGGCAGCAGAATAAGACCTTCCCTAGGTAACCTGCAGCTAAAAATCTGATAAATGTCTGATAAAGTTAAAAAGAGGGCTACGGTGTGATGACAAGGAAGATCAATCTTAATGCATGTGTTTATTTTTTGGTCCAAAGCAATGAATTGTATGAGAAATGGAAGGGGATTGTGGCTCCCTGCAGTGCACTGGGAAATGCTGTCCCTTTTCTGAGCTGGGATTGCTGTGGCACAGCTAGTGAGGGAAAGCCAACCCGTGTGCAGGGCTAGCCCGTGGGGGCTCTGTGCCAAGGGGGGGCACACAGAGGTGGCAGCTGTTGGTGCTGTTCCCATCTGCCCTGGGATTGCCTCTGGGGGGGCAGTTTGCTTGGAATCAGTCCCTCGGTGTGTGGGCCCTGGGTGTGAGCACTGCTGTCCTTTGGCTGAGTGAGGCTCAGGGTAAATAACACCATAAAAAGAATGAGGTGCTTTCAATCTGCTTTTAAATTGCATTTGGGAAGAAGAGAGCACCTTTGGAGGCTGTAGAGAAGCTTTGTTTGAGGCTTTCAGTGTTGGAAGGTACAAGGGGATGTCAGACATAGGGGAAAGGTTCTCAGGACATTGTGTCATCTGATGTCCTCTTTCTGCCTTCATTCCATGCACATGGAACGTGCCTGACTGACAGTGCTTGGCTTTCTGGCTTGTAAATCTGTGCCACCATTCCTTGGTTCGGATCTGCTCACAGATTGGCTTCCTACGGTCTCAGTGCTGCAAGACACGTTATCATTCCTGTCATATCTGTCTCTCTCCCCTGTTGGGACAGACCCTGAGAACATCTGGGAACAAATGTGAAGAGAAGAGCTGCAGATACTTTGTCTCTTGCAGAAAACCCTTGTACCCGCTGTGCTGTGTAAACACCTCATTTGTTAGACCCCTTCGGTACGCTGGCACACTGCTACTCCCTCCACTTGCGCTAACAAAATACCTCATGATGGGGTGGCCTCACCTCCCCGTGGGGATGCATCACTCTTCCCCAGCTGGCATCCTAGCGGCTTCTGAGCAGAGGGAAATCACAAAACTCGCAGCATATTTCTTAGGAGGACTGTCCAGCACTGAGACATTCCAAAGTTTGAGCAGCTGGTCAGATCTAGGGTTTTGATCCAAGAGCTGCTCTGGCTTGCACTGAGGTTTGCTGCTGCTGCTTTAATCTGCAGTGTTTTATTCAGGCATAGCCTGGTTGCTCCATGGATTTGTGCTCTGGGTGGGAAGCCTGCACAGGCACGATACCCCTCTGTGGGACGTGAGCTTTTCGGGGGCAGCTGCTCCTGGAGATTGGGCAGCCTCGGCAGCAGCTGAGCTGGGATTAGCCAGGCCTACCCTCTTTCCTGCTTTAGGTACAGCAGAGAGACCTGCAGGACTGATAAAGGTCCGTTCTCTACTACTGTTTATTTTCTGTATTACACCAGACAGAGTTTGGTTGTAGCAAGACCTATGGCTGTTGGCTTGTGAAGTGAGAATTTAGGTAAGGACCAAAAAGCAAAACTATTCAGTCATTGTAAATAAGACATTATAGCAGTTTTAGTGCCTCATTGTATGGGCAAGTGGAGAACTGGAGTTTTGTCTTGATATAGGAAACCCCCCAAATTACTTGCCCTATAGGCCTAATTGTCCAGGCAAGAACAGCTATTAGGCATTGTAAGATCTGCATACATGCACTACAACAAAGACTGTTCTTCTCAGAGCATTTCTTACACCTTTGGGCTGTAGAAGAGCAACATGGAATGCTGCTGGAATGACCTAAGAACTGTCAAAGTTCCATGGATGAGATAGGCTGTCCTGTCCATGTGCTGCAGGGCCGTGTTTGATTCAGACAAATATTGTCTATTCACATTTTCTTTAATCTAGACAGACTTGTGTAAGTCTCCTGTTCTGGAAACCCATCTGTATTTTCTTTTACAGTTTCGATATTTCTAATCATATTTTATATTCATGTTCTGCAACTTCTGAATTCCAAAGTGCTGTCAAGTTCCATGATTTCACCAGGACTGCCTAGGTGGCATTTCTAACTAGCTGGTAGCAGAAACAGTACATGGCACAAAAGGGAGGAAATATAATCTGTTGCCTTTACACAATCCACTTGCTGAATTAATTCCACTGGCTGGCATCAGGTGGAAGGAAGGTGAGGACATCAGAAAGGTTTTGTTAAATGGCAATCCTTAACTCCATTTTCATTGTGAAGATCAGGTTTTGGGTCTGCCCATTATGTCTGGAGCCTGTGCTGGACATTGGGGACATGAGTGGCAAGTCTGATTCCATTTGCTTTTGGGATTTGAGAGGCTGACATGCTAAAAAGGCAAGGTTATTGTAAGTTTTAGTCCCTTCATGCAAAGGTTGTTTTGTACCTCAGAACTTCCTGATGGGTTAACCAATTTTTTTTTGGTTTGTTTTTTTTTTTTCCTTTCTCTTAAACATATGAGCTGTCAAACTGGACTCAACATCACTTGTCCTAAATGTTATCCTTTTGTAGCCTCCAGAAGCTAAATACCTTCCAATTACATGTATTTACACCTGATAAAAGGTCACAGCCATCTCTGAAAACTCTTCATGCCTAAAGTAGCTGGAACCGTGTTCACTCACTGCTGCCCAATTCCTTGCCATACCAGCAGCCTCCTCACTGAGCTGCCTTGAAATACACCACTGCCATTTCTATAGAGAAGGATGTGCCTTGAAAAGCTGAATGTATTCCCAGTTTCAGGGACATGTAAGGAATTAGGAACCTGTCTTATCCCTTCACCATGTTTCTTTACCCTGCAATGAGCACACAGACTTGATTTATCCTGAAAGGTGCTTGAGCCTGGCCTGTTGTAATTAGCCTTAGGTAGATTTTAAATGAGCTCCATGACATCATATCTGGCTACTTCTGTTTCTCCTGTATTTCTGAGGCATCTTTATTACTCATTGTGCTGAATCTGTGATTTGTAGTTTCTATATTTAGTTGTTTAGAATCTTTCTTTACTGTAATAAGTGTTGATTTCACTGTTTGATCCAGGGGTGAGAAACTTCTAGGACATATTGTCATTCCTTGGTCCTGGAAGCTCATTGTTCACCTCATCTGCTAATCTGTTGGCAATCCCCCACCTTCCTCTGTATGTGTTGTTTGTACAGCAAACTGTTTGTGTCAGTGCAGATCTGTGTGAGGGGGTTTTAACCCTGCTTTTCGGACAGGTTTGTAACCCATGGCATTGCTTTAGCCTTAGAGCCCTTCCTAGTTTGGATAGCCCAGTGTAGGAAGTGATGAAGTTGCACAGAACCTCGGCTAAGTCCTGGGGTTTATTTGTGCCTTGTAAGAAGCTTATGTATTCTGTGCCAACATCTGGCAGCTCGGAGGCTTGGGTGGAACTGAATGAAAGTTGCTCTGAGCTGCAGATTGTGTTTGCTGCAGTGCCCAGCAGTGTGCTTGTACACAGGGCTCTTTCTGCGCACCAGCCTGTTCTCCCTGGGGAGGAGAGGTACTAAAGGAGAGAAGGCTGAAGAGAAAACTGCAGATGGAATTTGAAGAAGTTCTTTTTGTCACCCAGCCTAATCTTGATTGCAAATAACTGGATTTTTTTTCCTTGTTCCTCCCCCATTTGTTATTGATAATGTTTATTATTACTCCTTTTGCAACAGATTTTTGTCAGGTGGGGGATTGTTGTGTCGTTTCTGTCAGTCTTTTCTAAATGAAACTGATTCAACATATCATAGGTAATTTTAAAAAAAAATTCTTCTAATTTTCTCTTCTCTATATTATTTTACCTTTTTCTTTCTTTTCTGTAAAATGCAGCATCTGCATCTGAGTGCAGTGTATCAGCTCACAAAAGTTGAGTGAAATAATTCTGCTAAACCTCCTGTGCTTTATATAAAGTATCCTGGAGCCAATATTAATTGCTTATCCAATTTGAAGGTAGCTCTGGTCTCTGTTCTTTCCTCCCCCAATTCCATTTTTTATATAATCACTCCCATCAGCAGTATTTTCAGGTTTTCTTGAAAATTTTCTTCTCCTAAATCTAAGTTTGCCAGGCTAATTAGAATGATGGGGCAGAATTTTAAAGATGCTCCCATTCATCCACAGTTCTACTGAAATGTAATTAAGTAACAAAGATTACAATGTCTCATGCATAAAAAATTTAATGATCCATATCCATAATAGTCGTGCACCGTGGATTAGGTAGTTTTGGTATCTCTAACCCTTATTCTGACCTGTTCTCAGATATTTTTTAAGATTAAAGGTGACTCATTAGTGGGGATCATAGAATTTCAGAGATGTTTGTTATGGGAATCAGCTTCTCAGCCCCTTGTTTCCCTTGGGTAATCAGAGTCTCTCTCCCTTGCCCGCTGCCTTCCCTAGTGCAGGAGCCCCAGGGAGAGGGGGCTGATGGCCTCTGGCAGTGAAACAGAGCTCGGGCACTGTCCAATTCCCGTGGCCAAACACTGGCAAGTCTTTCATTACCTTTCCTGGAAGTTATTTCAGAGTGAGACCAGTTTTCTCAATTAAACAGCAGGAAGATTATTTCTTTAGACTTGCAGCTTGAACTATATCCTGTATTAGATTTTTTCCAGCATTCCCACTCTAGTCAGTAGTATGTTACAAGCTCAGGGATTTTTTCTGGTTGACAGTTTTTCCTGGTTGATGGTTAATCAGCATATTATCAATAAATACCTCTTAACGTTGTGCTGGCTTCCACTGCTTAAACCTAGTAATATTTTAAAATTAAGAATCTTATTTCTTTTTGTACGAACCAAAGGCCTGCTTGCATGATAAATTCAAACCACTTTTCAATCATGTTTCTGAGGTTCATTTTGCTTGCCTTTCTTGCCTGATAAATCCAAACCACTTCTCAAACATGTTTCTGAGGTTCATTTTGCTGGCCTTTCTCCTGTGGGGGTGTAAGAATTATTTGACCTTTGGGCAGCAGACTGGGCGTGTGCCTGCCTGCCTTCCATACAAATGAGTGCTGCTGCTGTGCCCTCATCTCTGCATGGGGAGATTGTCCTGTGTACTCATTTCCTTCTTCATTGGGGCATGTGGAAGCACAGCCGTGTAACTGTGCCCATGCCCGCTCCGTGTTTGCCTGTGCAGCCCTGGCAGCAGCACAGCCGTGTAACTGTGCCCATGGCTGCTCTGTGTTTGCCTGTGCAGCCCTGGCAGTACAGCCGTGTAACTGTGCCCATGCCTGCTCCGTGTTTGCCTGTGCAGCCCTGGCAGTGCAGCCGTGTAACTGTGCCCATGCCCGCTCTGTGTTTGCCTGTGCAGCCCTGGCAGCAGCACATCAATCACAGGCTCCCCCGGGGGCCATTTAGCCTGCTGAGGGCTCCCCTGGGGAATGCACTCTTTACAAGCCGCCCAGGCTTTCTCAGCCTGCCTTCTCAGAAGTTCTGGGTTTCTGTGGAGCTTAAGATTTGTAAGAATCCTACATAAGCTGCGTTTTGGCAGCGGTTAATGGAATTAACTGTCCTGCTTTTTTTTTGTAAATTAGACTTCAATACATCCTCATTTGCAGAGCTGTTTCCTTACTTTGCTCTTCATTTCCCACTGAAGAAAACAATGGCTTTGTCCTCAGGGAGAAGGAACAAATGAATTTTCCACTCATCTTATTCTAGTTGTCTCTTTCAACTCAGTGACACTTAAAAAGCTCTGTTGTCTATAAACATACTTCTAGAGTATTCCATGCTGCATGTTAACCTGGGTAATGAAATGTTGCAGCAGATATGTGTTAACTGTGGTTACATTATATTAAAAAAAAAACAGAAAAAAATGATCTAGTCATTTTTCATCAAGTGCAGGAGACATTCTGGGATAAATGGAGTTTCACATTGAAAAGGCAGAGAGTTCTAATTTTAATTCATGGCTAAGTAACCATGTTAAATGAAGATCAGTCATCTCAGTGCAAGCTCCTTTTGAACAGAACTTGTTTGTTGTAAATCACTTCTGTCTATACTGTCAGGCAGATATTTAAGACTTCACAAGGTGCACACACCACTAGAAAATTCTACAGTAGTGTAGAAAACTTTTCCACTTACTTCTTCCAACCATGTTTCAAGGATTCAGTGGTACCAGCCATCATTTCAGACCTATGGAGGTCAATAATTGACAGCATTAGTTTTCTTTGAGTCACTAACTTCACCTTTATTTTAACAGGAAATGAAAAGGGGAAGGATATTTCCTGGTGGTTAAGAAATATGGGAAAATACTCCTTTTTCTTTCTTAAGAGTAATCTGATTCCACTTTTCAGTAAAGCAGCTATGTTAGAGACTATATGTTGTCAATCTCAAAAACTATTTTGTTAAATGATTGTCTATAACTTTTTTGTTTGTTCTCTGTGAAGCCCAAGAAGCTGGTTTAGATGAGATTGAGACATGAGTTATAATTACTTCTATTATTCATCATCCTACAGCATGCTGTACTGGAATTCACAAAGTGAAAAATCATCTTTCATATGAGCCTTGTTTATAAGTGTTCTGTGCCTACAGGATAAAATACTTTCTCTTGCCATCTAATAAATTGTGAGAGTACTGAGGAGCCCAAGCTAGATTTGAGTGTACCTGAATAGTGTGGTATATTCATGGCAACAATAATCCAAGAAAATGCTGAAATATTTTCAGTTATTTCAGTGTTCTTGGCAAATACAAGTTGTCAGAATTATGGCTCAGGAAATGACTAGATAAACTCTGCAAAGCAGGACTTAAGTTCCTAAACCTTTCTCTGCAGGGATGAGCTCTGAGTATTCAGCGGCACATCCATAGGAACACCTCCCCGTCCAGCCTGGCCTTGGGCACTGCCAGGGATCCAGGGGCAGCCACAGCTTCCCTGGGCACCCTGTGCCAGGGCCTGCCCACCCTCCCCGGGAAGGCTTCCTTCCCAAAGAAGGAGTGGCTTTTGAGCAGCTAAGTAAGCCAAGGGCCTAGGGAATTGCCAGAAGGCAATTTTTGGAGCTATTTAGTGTCACTTAGAAACACCAAAGAGAAACTTGAAAGGTGGCTTCTCTGAGCAGGTGCTGATAATAAATTGCCTCTGCAGACAAGTGAAGATAACAATTCTGCTTATAAAGATATTCTTCGTTTTTTGAATGATTACTAATTGATTTGCAGAACTGGAGCTGCTGCCCTTTCATACCTCTTTTCATTTACCACCTAGATTAATTTCTGACCATTTCTATCTGTGAAGCATGTGGTCTTCTAGCCCAAAACCACAGACATCCATTTTCGAAGTATGAAGTCTGTTCCGAACATTCATATGAAACAATAAGAACTGAAAATAGAAAAGTGACAGATTTCTAGAACTTGAACAGCTTTTTTTCAGATTGGCTGTTTATGGAATACTGATAGCCAAATGTTCTTTCCTGACATCTTACTAAGCTGTGCCATGTTGCCGGAAGCCTGAGCTCTGTCGTCACTGCACATTGCTACGTTGGAACTGCTTTTTTGCAGTCTGGTGGGCACTCAGGGCCTCTCTGTCCTGCAGCCTGGTGCTGTGGGACAAACCTGAGTGGAGGGAAGTGCTTGGAGAGCAGCGGAGGGTGAGGTGCTTAGAACCACGGGGACTGCTGTAAAGGGCCTGCCTGGCACCCAGGGGGCTTCTGTCACTAGCTGGAGCTGAGTTCTTCTCCGGGTGGGCTTTCACACCTCCATTTATCTAATGCTCCCTCGAGCTGCTTGGGCTGAGCCAAAGGAAGGAACTGATCCAGCCGAGCAGTAACTTGGTAAGAATTTTAAACAGCAGAAAATTTGCTTTTCGAGTGAACCACAGCCCTGTGTGAAACCCCAAATCCTGCCCAGTGTGCTCAGTACCAGGACTAGCAAGGGAGAGAGAGAAAATCCAGCCATCTTCAACAGTCTGTAATTAGGTCAGCTTAAAGTAACTGTGAAGCTGCAGTCTGGAGTGGAAAAGATGAGGAAATTCTCCTCCTTGATAAGAGTTTCTCTCTCATTATCTACTCTGCTAATTTTCCTGAAGGCCTTGGAGACAGCACATAAACTTTGTTTGCCTTGTGTCAGCAGTAGGGTCTGGCTGCAGGCTCAGTCCTCTCTCCCTGGAGCGTGCCCTGGTGCTCTGGGCCTCCTGGCACTGCTGCTTCCCACCTTTCTCTCTCTTCCTGACCCACAGCTCCCCTGCTGCCCCTCGGGATTTCTGCCCGTGTCTCACTGCTGCTGCAGTTTGCAGCCAGAAGCCTTGCTGCCATCAGGAACCTGAGAGAGCAGCTTTGCACTACAGCCGCTTCTGAAAGCTGATGTAGTTAAAACAAAAGGGAAGCCAAAAGCACAGAGAAATGTGGTTACTTTTTGTTATGCTGAAAATGAAACATTTCATCGGCTGGATGAAGTGAACCAAGTTATTTGGAAAAGAGAGTGGGTAGCTGGGTAGTTAAGACACCTTGTTGGAACAGTGGTGAGAAACTAAATCATAGCCCTGCCTGCTATGAAAATAATAGATTTAATAAAAAACACTGCACCAAAGCCACTCACCAGTCAGTCTCTCTCTAGTTGCCTATCTCAGGCACAGCCCATGGCTTAAGAGCTGATTTTCTAAAAAATGTTTCTAGAGCAATGTCCCAGGCACATGGGAAATAGCTAAATGATCTGTCTTCATCTTTTCCTAGGACAGAAGGGGCAGCAAAGCCTCGCTGGTGCTTTGTCAGACTAAGTACAGATTCCCCCTGGAGAAGGGAATCATTAGCAGTGCTCACAGGTACATGACAGACCTCGGAGTGTTACCTGAGAGAACCCTTTTAATAACGTGCCAGGGCTTTGTACATCTCCTGGGGATCTCTGCTGTCCCAGCACAGGTCCTGCTGCTTCCCTTGCTGAAATGCTCTTCCCCAGACTATGTTCTCCAGGCAGGAGGAGAGACTTGACTGTGAAGGAGCTTCCTTTGTCCTAAAAGGTTTTTTTTTCTTTTCTGTTCCAAGTTTTCTGTGTTTTTAGACTAGGACAAAGGTGTCCTTAGCTCCTGTGGACACAAGTGCTCACAGGGGTTTAAGGAAACACCACTGGTTATCATTAGCTAATATATATGAGAGGTTAATGGTCTGGCACTGAAGCTTTTTCTTCGTTATAAAAACTTACAACTCATTTGAAGGAGACATGAGCCCTGACTAACTCTAGATGTGGGAAAATTCTTCACAACAAATAATTTGCCCCGTACTGTAGTTGCTGATCTTGCAATGCTGGGCGGGAGGCTGGATTCTGATGCCAAATAAATAAGATTTTCATTTGTATTATTGTTTTCAGTATTGATGATCAGTAAAATAACTGCTCTGTCTTGATGTTTAATTCCAAATACAAAAAAAAGAAAACCGAAAAAAAAGAGGATGTTATTATATTAGTGTTATCTGGGTGAGTCATGTGGGAGGACTCAAGTTTCATGACTGCCCAAGAAGACAGCCAGTTTGGCTTGCACACAGAGGTAAAATGTTTTAAAAGAATAAGCTTGTGACTCAGGCCAGGAAAGCATTATCACTCCTAAATATATGGGAAGCTGAGAGAAGAGGGGTTGGTAACAAGGAATCAATTTGAAGAGGCTGTTCTGGAAGATCTGCATGTTCTGGGCAATCCTAACTGTGACAAGAAAATGCAGATTGTGTCTATGTGCAGGGTTCCTGTACAGCAGGTTTGCTTCTGCATCTCTGCAAGCAGGATGGATTTCTATTGCACTGTTGACAGGGAACACATACTTTGAGCTAATCCTCATATTATGCATCCTTGAATTTACATTTGTATAATGAGGCAATACAGATCTCGTAAGCATCTTTCTGAGCAACTCTCCCTCAGCTTTTTTTTTTTAATGTAATGGTTTGGCTTTCTCAGAGACTCTGCACATGGGGCCCTTTGTGTTGCTGACTAATCGAACTGTCATTATTCCTTTCTGCTTTAAAGGGAATGCTGCATCATTCCTTTTTACATTCCAAGTCATCTTTAAAGAATAAAAAATAGATGTGTCATCCCTGAATTTTAAGAAGTTCTTGTTTTCACATAGAAATTGCTTCCTGTTCTATGCTTTCTTCTCTGAACAGTAGTGATGGGTCACTGAATGTGTGTTTGAAAGATCATCTGCTTCTTATTAGGAACAAGTGTCATTTATTGCAGCTCTTCTGAAGCTGAAATTTGGAGCTGCTTCTGTTTTATTTCCCTGAAGCTGACTGGAGATTCCAGTCACACCAAGGGAATGTTTTTCCCATGCACCAGCTGATACAGCAACTGTAGCTGCACTGGAGTGCTTAGTAAGTGAGAGCACTGCTGGCTTATGGGCTGTGCATTAATGCAGATATATTAAAAGCCTTCTGAAGATGTTGGCAGAATTCTCATATTGCTAAATGAAATACAAATGAAGTTTTGATTGCTAAATCCAGATCTCTTCTGCATTATAAAGCTTTTTCTTTGCTCTTACTGTTATAAGAGGAGTACTAGCATAGCAAATTAATGTTTCTTCTGGAAGTCACAGCGGTAGTTTGTAAGTAGAGCTGCTCAAAAACTGTCTTGCACAAGTTAATAGAAAAATATTCAAAAGCTTTGCAGCAGAAGGTTTATTTATGAGCTGCCCAGTTTATTTATGAGCTGCCCAGCATTTCCCGGGCAGGAAATGGATGCACTCAGTACCTGCTGTGTCTCCAGTGTCCCGAGCAGGCTCCCAGGAGTGGAGGATTTCCTGTCCCAGGGCTGTGCTTGGGGCTGAGGAGGGGGCAGGTGTGCAGGAGGAGTGTGGAGGGGCCCTGTCCTGCCTGCCGAGGCAGGGGGCAGCACAGGGGCCATGGGGAGCTGTGCACACAGGGCATGTGCTCACCCAGGGTCAGTGGTACCCATGGCCGGGAGAACTTTCTCAGGGCTGAGCACACTGTACGCCTTGTAGGCATTGAGGGTGGAGCTTTGAAACCAGCCTAAATCCGTTTGCTTCATTTCCCCTAAGGGGCTGTTTAAAGAAATAGTGATGGAAGTGGAGACGGTGGCTGTTGGGTTGGTTTTGGAAAGAGTGAGTGTATGACTTGTTTTCTACACTCCTGGGTTTTAGCACAGATTTAAAGATCCATTTGTAATTTCTTTTTCCTTTGAAGTGTATGCAGGACACGCCGTGCGCTTTAGTTTAGATTTATAAAACTGCAGGGCTTTAGTGAGTCTCTAAGGCTTCTGTGCCTGATCTTGATGAACGCAGTGCCCTTCCGAAGGAGAAGCTGCTGCAAGGCAGGAGCAGAAAACAGAAGACAGGCACCATGCCTGTGTTTCAGTGCAGTATTTCACACTGCTGTGTTCAACTGCACAGCTGCACTCAGCTGGTCCTTCTAACTCCCTTATGTCTCCAGAAGTGCTTGGATTCCCTCTCCATTATCCTGCTTTTCCACTTACTCCCTGCTCTCTCTCCCCACACTCCATTCTTTCCTTCACTCCTACTTGCAAAGCTCCTAGGGCTGTACAGACCTCTGGATCTTGCTTTAGGTCCTGGACCTTGAGTGGGTTGATGGAAGTGTTAAGGGGAGCAGGAAAAGAGCTGTCTCCTGAATGGGGCACAGGCAGCCTGGCTCTGGAGGGACAGGCGCAGTGAGAAACAGAAGCAGAGCTTCCAAGGGGGCTTTTGAACACTGTGTCCCCCACATATCTCCTCCCTCCTCGGGTGAGCTCCTGCTTCAGCCTTCCCTGGGGGTACAGCTCACATCCAGGCTTTCCTTTGCTTGGGAAAAGGGGGAGGTCATAGACCTTCCCTGTCTGGAGACTTTCATGTTGTAAACTTCAAAAGTGTATTTGTGTGAGGTGCCTGTCATGCTGTCAGCAATCGAATACCTGTGGGACTGGCATAAATTAGGGCTGGAGGGGTTTGGAAGGTAGGGAAACAGCCATGGCAAAAGAAAATGTGTCTCTTTTTAAACTTGAATAGCAACTTGGATTTTTATAATTACCATGTTGAAGCAGAAAAGTAACACCACTCCAGGAATCAATTTTACCTTGAAATAGCAAAGTGACTTGGAGGAAGTTGTTAGTGGAATGGCTGGAGCTAATTTTGTCGCAGAACCACATCAGAAAATGTTCAATTCCAGTATTTAAAGCATTACCCATTGGTGTCCAGTTCTGATAACCTTTGAAAATCCCAGGTGAGACAGGTGGGATTGAGAGTCCTGGAAGCTGGATTTTATTCTCTGTGTGTGCCAATATTGATTTTACATTTTACAAGTCAGTCTCTCCATGGATATAATTTTAATAGGTTTCTAGATCTTTTAATTAAGTACTAGTTGTGAAGCTCCCTCAGCTGTTATTTGAGTCCTACATAAAGCTTCAATAGCTTAGTGAGGTACAAATTTTCTTTTAAAAACTCTTTCTAATCCTTTGTCCAGTATAATTGACACAGTACTTGTCCATTTGCCTGTTGCTTTGGTCCTTTATTACTGCTCCTGCCTAGGAGTCCACATTAGATGGATGTTATCTGTGCTGGTACTTGTGGAAAGGCTTTTTAATAAGAAGCTGTCATTTGTGCTGTCTTTTGTTCTTTTGATGCTGGTGAGGTTTCAAAGTATTAGAATGAATATTATAGTGATTAGGTTGTTATTTTATCTGTGGTTTTTTTTTTTTTTTTTGAATTGCTGGGTGAATTATGGCTGGTCCTAGTGAGTTCTTACAGTTTACTATTTCAATTTATTCTGCAGTAAAATGTCAGTTCATTTTTGGTCACATTTTCAGCTGCATCCCCCTTTCATCTATGGAAACCTCCCAGTGATTTTCTGTACTAAATGTGCAAAAAGAAAGATCCATCTGGTTTTTGTACAGTCACTGTGGTTTCTGTGGATAGTCCAGCTCGATCTCACAGACTTTGGCAGCCATCCTGCTCCTGATGTAATGATGAAGGTGTGTTAAAGACTATTGTAATGCTGCAATTTTGTCCTTAAAGTCTTTTGTGGCCTGTCATACTGTGTTTTTTACAACTACCCTGCCGTGGTTTATATTCCTTCCTGTTACATGCATATGCCATGATGTTTTTTGATGCTGCTGCTGCTGCTAATACCTCTACTAACCTGCCTTTTCCACACGATGGCCGTTTTGCTGTGAGCCGTTCAGCAGGGTTCTTTAGGTGAGTGGTATGTGCTCACCTTCTAGCATGCTGTACTTGCATAACCTTCACATACTTGCCAAAACTTAACACTTGAAATTTTGTTTATTTTAACAAGCTTTCATGTTTAGTTACATCACCTTTTCAAAATCAAGTGGATTTTTTAAAAAGCTTCTGTTTACTTTAGAGGTATTGGATCTTACTGTATCAGGGCCTCTCTTACAGACTGCCTTTTTGGTAGTAATATTCTTGACGAGAACCTCGACACTGCTGTGCCTGTGTCACAAGGTGGGTTTTCCCCTATCTAGTCACTCCCTGAAGTACAATCTACAGATCAGATTTGTCACACAGCATGTCTGAAATAACTAAACCGTACCATTACTGCTGTGTTCCTGTGCTAGCAATCATTCCAGTTTCTCTGGGCACAACAGGGTGGCTCTTCTCGAGTGGAAAAGATTAGATTGTTCTTAATAGTGTATTTTTCCTGTATTGGAACATGGACTTAGGGTTTCGTAGAGATTCTGTTTTACTTGGTGTATTTCACCAAGCTCTGATACGATTCTAAGATACTTCTGATATGATTTCTTGACATGATTCCTGTACCGACATGAGCTATTGCGGGGTTTTTTTATCCTTTATCTAGATACTAAAGTGCCATTAATTATCTCTTTCCTCCAAGTGGTTGATATTATTCAAAACATACTTACAGGTAGGTGTTGTAGTCTACCCATCTCTTTTTTAACCTGCTCAGCATTTGTATAGAAACACATAGGTTAGATTTGGTCAGAGTTTTTTTGTCTTCTGCCTCTTCTGGAAAGCACAGCTTCACCTTTGACTTTGGCCAGTGCATTTTCTACCCTTGGGCCTGTAGACAGATGAGGAAAAGGAGATATAAAGTCTCCCCACATGTGTCTCTTTCTCTGGGGGTTCTCAGCTTGTTTTGCAAGTGTTAATACTCATGAATTTTGCAGGCAGACTGATGTGTGTCTGTGCTTTAGTATAGATTAATGTTATGGGAGTGGGTGACTCAGTGGGTTTCACTCAACAGCTTCAATCTGTTCTTGAGTCAGTATTAGTTCATATTCTTTTGTGATAGATTTTGAGCTTAGCTGCAGATGCTGAGGCTGAAGACTTGCCCTGAAACTCGTAAAAGGCCATGGCCTTTGTGAGGAATGCTGTTTGTTGACAGCATTTGATAATTTTTCAGTACTCTTCCAGTTTCACTTTAGAAATACAAGCTAAGTGATACAAGGACAAGTGGGACCTGCAGTATTTTTTTGCGAGGAAAGGGAATGTTTCACTGGCTAGTGAGGGATAAGCCCCAAACAATTAGGGTAAAATGTTTTTCCATACTGCTTTGCTCTGGACACTCATCCAAATCACTTCCCCAAATAATGGTAACTCTTACTGTCAGTAATGTATCATGGAGGGAATAATGCAAGCAAATCTTTAGCCTGGCTTTGCAGTGGATGCCTAAAGCTGTATAATAAAATGGGATTTTGAGCAACAGCAGATTTTGGACTCCTATGTCAATCACATCCCCTTCTTTCTCTCTCCACCAGATGCTGTTTTACAAGTATGTAAGATTTTATGTGCAAGTAGAGAACAGCTGATTTATTACAGAAATGAAAGAATATTAAACCTTCCACAGGGCTGTAAGGACAGCCTTAGCACAAATACAACTAATCCTGATCTGATAATAGCAGGCAATGAACTCACAATATTCCAGAGTACATTAAAATTTCTGTAACCTAGTGGCAAACAGTTTTTCATTTAAATTTTGTTTCCTTAAGTTTATTACAGAAAGTAAAAATAACCTCTGCTCTGATAGCACCTGCAAGATAGATACTGCTCTATTTCTTTGTAAATAAAGGCCTGCATTTTATTACTGGGAAAATTGCTGTATTTCTGCCTTTGTACATCAGGCAATTTTCTGAAGCTTCTCTCAACAGGTATGTTGTACTGGCTTCGTATGCTGGAAGGGTATGCCTTTTCTAAATATACATCTGCAGATAATGAGGTCCATTAAGAATGAACACTTTATGGAACTGTGAATGGAAAACAGATATGAACAATGCTCAAACCTGAAATAAACTTCTGAACCCCTGTTCTAGCCACCTAAAGGGAAATTGCCAGTGGAAACCTGAACCTTTAAAAAAAAAACCAAAACCCTAATAAAGTAGTCTTCTAAATTTTACTTCCTCATTCAGCTTGATGGAGTGAAGGAGGACTACTCATGCCACTAGGATGATCCTGTGTCTCATTTGTGGATTTGTATGAGTGGATGACAGTAGACCCTCCATAATTTAGGGAAGAGTTTGTTCCTATGAAGGTCAGTGTGGCTGCCAGTCCTTCTCCCGCTGATGCCCCTGGAACAGCAGTGATGGTGCTCGGCACAGGATTTGGTAGCCCAGCTAAGGAGCACACAGGCCTGTGTCTTTTGATATGGAGCAGCATTCCAAAGAAGTTCTGTTTGGATTGCAGTGCCAGGAAAATATCTGGGGATACCATTGAGTGGTATTTAGTTGTTGTGGTTAATAAGCAGTGGCTCCTAGGTTTATATGTGTAGGGTGGATAAGAATATGTTTACTTAGTGTATGTTAATCAGTGGTGTATTTATTTGTGGGATAAAGAGGCCATTTGTCTTTTTAGGGAAAAATAGCACAGATAAGACAGCATTAATTTTCATAAGATGGTGTTTTAATAAGATAAACATAAAATGTGACAGATTTTATATGTGTTTTATAACCAAATATTTTACATAATGTTATTTTTCTTCTCTTTTTGGTATACTCTGGAGGAAGTCATGCATGGATTGCTAGAGTAACAGAAGTTATTTGAAGTAACTCTGCCTTTATCTGAACATTTGCTGTGCTTGTAAACTTGCATGCTGTTTGTGTCTAGTATTAAACGCGTTTCCATTTGCCAACCGCAAACAAATAGATTTTAATTTTTGCAATTTACACACTTTTCCATTGTACATCAATAAAACCCTAATCAAATGTAATTCTACCCCCATTACTGAATGATAGTTTTTAGCATAATAAGTCTCGATTTTTCATATTCATCTCATTGCTTTCTGAAGGGAAAGTGAAAGAACTGCTGAGTGCATTCCGCCTGGGGAATGACAGCTTTGTGATAAACCCTCCGTGATTTAATCCAGGGCGCGTGGCTGAAGAGAACAGCTGGATCTTTACACCCTGCAGAGCCTTAGTGCTTTGTAGTGTGCCTAGGCTAATAGAGGCATGTCCTGTTAGAAGCTAACACTAAGCACAGCTACATTCCCAAACAACTACCTTAAGGATGTTATGGAAACCACCTGGACTCGCCAGAGGGAGAAATTCCGGACCACTGCTGGGAAGTCCAGCTGTGTTTCCTGGGAGGTGGTACAGCAGATGCTTCCACTGCTGCACAAAGCTGTTGTTTATCAGTCTCCTAAATGTCATTTCAAGGGGCCGTGGTAAGTGGGGGGTGGTAACTACTGCTGTCTTAGGTGCTTTCAGGTGGCACCAGCCCAGAAAATATTTTCTTTCCCAGGCAGCTCTACCACAACAGTGAATCAGTACTGTCAGCCAGGGTAAAGAAGAGCACATTGACACAATTTGTTGGACTCAGACAGCCTTTGCTAGTGTTCATCATAAGAGGCTATTTGGGAAGCTAAACATTGTTGAAGTGAAAGGGGAGCTACTCTTCTGTGGTAGGAACTGTCTGGAGACAGAAAACAGAGAAGGAATCAGGTGTCAATTTTCCACATGGCAAAAGGTTAACAGCAGGGAGCCCTCTGGTATTCAGGTTAGATTCATGTGCTACAAGTTGAAGTCTCTGTGAAAATGGCAAAATGTGCAGGAAATATAAATTGTTGGGTCAGTCAAATCTAGGAATGCAAGCAGATCCTTCCAGAACTCGGCAAAGCTACATGAATATACCGAGCGTAATCACTTCACAAATGTGAAGTATTGCCTGTTGGCAATGCTAGGAATGATTTTAACTACAGACATCTGCTGTTAGTATTTAACCAAGTCTTTGCAGTGAAAAAAAGAGTATCTTGTGTCCTTCTGGACACAGTTCAAAAGGCTTGTTAAGAGTATATTAATAATGCCTTTGTGTAAATATTTTGCCTTTGATTCTTGAGTCTGTGGTCAATTCTAATTACCTATTATCAAGGAAGATTAGCTGAAACAGAACTGGTTTGGAGTGTGGTGAGGAAAATGTTTAGGAGCATTTGATGCAAGGGACAGGGAATTGATTTTAAAATGGCTTAATAAAATATTTTTATTCACAGTCCATAATTCATGTGTAGAATTTGCTGCCAGACCTCAGTGATGGTAAGGTTTTAGTGGAAATTCTGCATAAAAAGATTTCATTTCTGAGTGTATAATAAGAACACTTACAAGTAGGTTATTTGAAGTATAATACGTGATCCACATTCCTGCACGGGTATGTGAAGGGCTAAGACATCATTTTCTAACTATTGTAAGCTGTCTTTTTTCTTCTGTTTTTTTTTTTTCGTAAGTGTTTGTTTCTACTTGTTATACACAAGTTGCTCCCAGTTAGAAAGCCTGCTAGGCATGTCTGATACAACATTTCCTACTGTGATCGTGATATCCTTGGTTCAGGAGAAAGCACAAACAGTTCAATGCCCTGTGTATGAATTCCTTCCTTTGTGAGATGTTGCAGTTGTCTGTGCTTATGCAAATACATCCTTGCAGTCAAGGTAGGCTATTGTATCATGTATCATCATGATCTGAGCTTTTTAAACAGAGGCACAATGGAATGAAAACAATTTTCCTGTTGGCATCTGTTCTGGTTTGATTCTGAGTTTCTCCAAGGCCACCTGTCATTAGTATTCCAACTCCTTTGTGATGCTAATGGAGTCACTAGAAGTTGGATCAGAATTTTCAAGCTGTGAAACACAGTTTATACCCCCTCCTCACATGCAGCTATGGGGAAAAGCCGCCTTTGGCAGTCTGACCCCATCTGGGAACGCAGGAGAAGTCCCCCGAGCTGCTGCTGCTGCTGTGGAGGATGTGGAGTTCAGGGTGGGGTAGCACATTCCTTGGTGTAGCCCAGCTTTGGACGCACCTTGCATCTCCACGTGTGTTACTAGTGGGGGAGTATAGTGGTGATGTGGTCATTACCAGGTGGATCACTGCTTATTTTCATTTCAGCTGGATTTCATCAGTTTATCACAGACAGGCATGGTCAGTGCTACCTGCTGGTGCTGATATAAACACCGGGATAAAAGTGGGCTGTGTTTTAAGGCTGGGCTTTTTTGAATGATTAGCACAGTATCAATACGCTTTTGCTAAGTCATCTTGGGAAGGACAAATATGGTTAAGCAATGAAACAAATTTTGTCTGGCACTATGAATATGAAGTTATTATTTCTACTGACATCAATTAAAAAGCTTATTAATAATGGATTGTTAAATGAGAAGTATAAAATCTGATTTTAGTTCCTATCACAATTTTCAGAGAGAATGGACATTCCCAATAATAATTTCCCAACCTTGTGACTGTACATAAATCTCTGAGCAATCAGATTAGGAGCCACTTTAGAAAGAACAGCCATAATTCACCAAGTGGAATAAGTCTTTTAAAACTAGTAAAATGAAACCCTCTATTTATTATGGTGGTGATGATTGCTGGTATGAATCTTGTGAGAGTTCTGGCTTGTTGATTTTGTTGGAGGTGATAGGGTGCTTTTCCATGCAGTGTTGCTCTGCTGTCAGGCATTATGTTTCCCCAAAGTTCTGTAGGCCACCATCATCTGTTTCATATTTGACACTGGTGGAGGAGAGCCTGCCAAACCACGACAGGCTACGCGGTGATTATAGGCACTGAGTAATTGTATTGGACGGCTTGACAGGCTGTAGGTTTCAAGCAACATTTGTGATAGTGTGCTGTTGTGGGATTAAGGTTATATTTATGTTTAGGAAATTCTAATTTGGGTGGAGGTGTCTGGGGTTGCTCCTGCATAATGATGTGCTCTCACTTCACCTGACTCCTGTCTCCCACCCAACTTTCACTTCCTTTGTGAGTAAGAAAACAATCAGTAAAATGATGGCTGTGGGAGGCTGAGCATCTGCTCCCAGTGCTGCCGTGGCATAAACAAAGACCCCCACATCAGGTGTGTGGTCTGTAGAAATGACATTGATAGAATCTTGCAAAGTGTTTCGAGACTCTCTAATGAAAGGTGCTTGAACATTTTTGATGTTAAGATACTTTAAGGGGTGACATTTATTTCTAATTAGAACTAGTTAATTCTATTGTTGAAGCAGTTGAGGAGAAATGTTATATTCTTTAACTGATAGATAACTGACTTGATGAGCTGTTTATTTTGAGTTTGGAATGACTGGAAAATTAAATGGGCTTTTTTTTTTCCCATATTTGAAACTAAAACTCTGAATAAGGGAAATATTTTCAAGATTGATGGCTTTGATCTCTGTATTCACCAAGCAGAGCAATGAAATAGATGTAGAATTCCCATAGAGGATATAATTTGGAAGAAATCTTTATGTCCCTGTGTACTAAGTTCCGAGAACATAAACAAATTGAAAGTTAGCGAAGTTCACAACAGATATTTGACTTGACTTGGACAAGTGAAAAGACTTTGGTTTGGCAGGAAGCGGTGGGCAGTGCCTCAGCAGCAGCACACTGCAGCACGTGGGAGCGCTGCCTGCATTCCTGCCCACAGGAGCAGGCAGCACAGGAATGGCACTGGAGTACACAGCTTACACAATTCAGTGCTGGCAGCCAGCAGCCTGCAAAACTCAGAAAAACCCAAGCCTTTTGACACTGTTGTTGGCTCAAGACTTTTCCCTGAGGGGAATCTGGGACAAGACACGAAGTGTAATATTATCTGTTTTTCACCTACAGGTCAGGATGGCCTGAACTCCCTGGCCCTGATTTGTAGGAGGCGTAAAGATTCAATGGTGTCACCTCCCTTTCCCCTGCAGAGTGGCCTGCTGGCTCTCAAACAGGTTAGCTGTGTAATAGGAACCAATGGCTATTATTTAATCAGCTAAGACTTTGAAAAATAGAATGCAAAAAGGGCTGTTTATGATTAAACCATCCTTCTCTGCAGTGCTGCCTTACCTTGCACCTTGTACAGCCTTTAAATGTTATAAATCTTAAACAAAATGATTCTATAAATTGCATAAGGGGCCCCAGTGTTAAGACAAATAATGCTGCATGTTTGCTTAGTGAAATGCATGTCTGTGAGGTTGTAAGTGATGTGCATTGTCTGTGTTCCTGTGCAGCCCCTCAGCAGGAGCATTGCAGTGTCCCAGCAGTGTCTGTTCCTGTGCAGCCCCTCAGCAGGAGCATTGCTGTGTCCCAGCAGTGTCTGTGTGCCTGTGCAGCCCCTCAGCAGGAGCATTGCTGTGTCCCAGCAGTGTCTGTGTGCCTGTGCAGCCCCTCAGCAGGAGCATTGCTGTGTCCCAGCGGTGTCTGTGTTCCTGTGCAGCCCCTCAGCAGGAGCATTGCTGTGTCCCAGCAGTGTCTGTGTTCCTGTGCAGCCCCTCAGCAGGAGCATTGCTGTGTCCCAGCAGTGTCTGTGTTCCTGTGCAGCCCCTCAGCAGGAGCATTGCTGTGTCCCAGCTCCTGCAGCCAGGCCCCTGGGAGCAGGACGGCTGCTGTGGGAAGGGCACACTCAGCTGCTCTGTGCTGGGAGGAGAAGGCTGTGCTGGGAAGCTGATGCTGGGGGGAGTGCATTTGTTGCAGTCACCACAAGTCAAGCTCGTTTAGTGAGGAAATCGTTAAATGCAAAGGCCTCTTGTCAGCATGACACGCTGTCCTACTTTCATGGCAGTGATTTAGAAACTGCAGCACGTGGGAGTCTGTGGAATTCAGCTCACCTGTGGGAATGCTCTGCTTTATGAATGATGTATGAAGGGCAAACTTTCTGAAACACCCCCGTGACCTCATGGTAACCATACTCCCAAAGTCCTCGGGCCAATGGGTTATCACTAAGCTTTGTCTTGGGATTTTGTGCCACACTTACCCTTTGAAAAACTCAACTTTTGTTTGAGTTTCTTTGACCAATCTGAGTCAAAGAAAAGGGGATCATGAAGGTACCAGAGGGATTTCCTGCTTTTTAATAGCAATAGGGTTTTCTGCTGGATTCGTATAGGTGGTAGAAACAAATATATGAATGTGCTGTCCTAGCCATCCCTCCAGCCTTGATTCATCTTTTCCACTGACAAGAAATTCAGGGTTTGAAAGATAGTCAGGTGTTGCCTACTCAGTGTGACTTCTTGGGAGCTTACTGAACTGGTCACTGTCAATCCAGAAGGTATTTCTTTGTTACAAAAGCAGAAAGCATCTCTTGTGCAGTGACTTCAACTCGAGAAAAAAAACTGTTAAATCCCATGAAATAAATTTTGCATTAGGGCTGGGAGAACTGGCATGGGGATGCAGGAAAAGCTATTTTAACTTATGCTAAACATCTGCTGCTTTGCTGCATATTACTCCAGTCTCTATTCTGCAACCCTGAAGACTGCAAGCCTGAAACTAAACTCCTGAAATTATAAAAGCGTAAAATAAAGTGAAGGTTAATGGTCACTGGCTTTTTTCCCACAGACTCTGCAAGCTTTGATATGTGGAACACTAACAGAATAGGAAGGCATAAGGCAGTTATATATTGTTGTACTTGCAGTCAGTGTTAGTACTGTCAAGCAAAACAACGCTTCTAAAAAATAACACACCTGCTCTGACAGTTACCCTGGGAAAGCTGCTCTTGGAGGCCCTGAGAAAAGCGCTGCTGTCTCCATTACACACTCTGGAACAGAGGGAAACCAACAGAAGGGGCATGTGCCATGGTTCTTCAGTGCCCTGTGCTGCTTCAGGGGCATACAAAGAATGGAAAGGTGTTTGCGGAGGTTATCAGAGTGCCCTCAACACCCTCTCACTAGGGTTCTGCCAGTACCCTTTTGCAAGCTGCAGGAATTTACCCATTGGAAAGGAAAATGTGGCTTCAGACAAGAACTTCTTTTCAGGCTTTTTGGGAGGAGGCTCACTGGACAGCTGAACGTAAAGCAGATGAGACCTAACATGTAACCTTTTCCAGAAGGATGCAGGAGTTAGGAGCTTACTGGAGACTTCCAGTTCTGCTTGGGAAAGATGCACAGGCCAGCCTAGTCAGGGTGTTTGACTCGAGGTCCTGAGTTAGGGGTATGAATCAGAGAATCACAGAATGGCTTGTGTTGGAAAGGCTTTGAGGACCATCTCTTTCCACCCCCCTGCCATGGGCAGGGATACCTTCCACTGAACCAGGTTGCTCACAGCCCCAACCAACCCGGCCTTGAAACAGAGCAGCAGTTTAGAGTGCTGTCAGAAATTATCTGGGGGATTGACCAACTGCTCCAAAAAGGGAAGGAACTGACTCAGATACAGTCAGAGCTGAAACTGAACTGAAGTGATTAAGTTTCAGGTGTCTGTCCACATGTTTTACCATTATTGGCTAAATGAGCTTTGTAATTATCACAGCAATTTTTATAATGCATAGCAGAAATAGGGAGGGGCCTATTTTCAAGTAATTTTGACTCGTTGACTTTGTGGCATTCCTTTCTTTCAGGCTGTTTTCCAAACAGTTTAATGCCCATAGATCTTCCCAGATTTGCAAACACCCTCTTTCTCTCCCTGCCATTAGCATGCAGCACCACTGCAGTGTGTTAGCAAATGCGACGCAGCAGGTGGATTTCCACAGGATTTCAGTCCTGCTCCATCTACTGCCTGGCACAGGTTTCCATCAGCTCCTGCACTTCACTGGCTACCCTTTCCCTTCAAAGCTGGGAATTCATTCAGTAAAATTGGACTTACAGATTTATGCTGGAAAGAACACATGACAGTGTTTTCTTTGTGTTAGGGATGCAGAGAAGTGGAAGCATTAAATGGTATAAAATGGACATTAAATTGAAAGAAGGTGCAGGTAAGGGGCACAGGCTACAGATATTCAGAAAGAATCTCTCTCTAAAAAAAAAGCGTGTTTTATTTAAAACCTTTTAAAAAGAGGAAGACTCCTTGTTCCCGGGTGTAGATTGTAAATCTTTGATTAAATCCTGAAACAGCTCTATGAAATAGATCTGAAGTGCTCCGTGGTACGGAGGAGAAGAGCTCCTGGGTTATCCAGCTGCAGTTCTGAGTCTGTTATAGCCATGCATTTTAATGAGCCCATCAGCCCCAGGAATGCTGGCTACACTTTGCAGCCTTCCTGCCTGCCTGCCTGGAAAACTCCTGTCCATACACACAGCACTTCTATTTGCACAGGCCTCTTTAAGTACATTTTAAAATAAAATGCATTTGGGAGAGAGATTAATTAATAATTGAGCTAGTGTGCAATTAATCTTGGGCAAATCTGCTTTCTTTTTGCAGTGTAAGGAAGTGTCTTGTCTGTCACATCCATATAGTGACCCAATAAAGCACTGATACCAAAAATTCAATTCTCTGTAGCTAATCAGCATCCCATTACAGCAGGGCCATCATTTGAGATAGCTTTTGTTTTCTCATGCATAATAATTTTTGAACATTATGTTAATTTTCACTAAAAGTTGATGGGATAGGGTTCCTGCAGAGGGTACAAATATTCCAGACTGCTTTATTTTTTTTTTTCATAGTGTTTGAGCATGAATCACTTCCCTGTACCTCATTTTATTTACTTGATCAATGAGTCTTCTTTGCCCGGGGAAGCAATTTAAAACTATTGTGAAAACGTCTCTAACATTTCTTTGTTCCTGGAAGCTCACTTGCTGCTGGAGCTGAAGTTGTAAACAAGCTTTACAGGGTCACAACTTGGTAGAAATTCAAGGGCAAATGGTACATTTAAATGTAGCTCTTATATTTTCTTTTATTTCTGTGAATTAGCTAATCAAGAGAGGAGATGAGCTCAGACTGAAGGAAAGAAAGGGACTAGACTAGGAGAGAGAAAGAAATCAAAATGATTATATTTTTCCTTTCAGCGAGAACTAAGCCTGATCTAGGGGTTTTCTGCATTTGGGAAGTTCCCTTAATAACTCTCCTTAGGGTTATAGGCAGAGATAGAAAATCCTGTAGTCTGTGAAAAGGATGAAAATTCCTAAATCCTGATGTTACTAAATTGAAATTAAATTTGCAAGTTTTGGATAACAGGGATATAGTCCTTTGACTCTCATGTCCTCCCCCATCCTTAGTTCTGTAAATCTCTCTCCAATGCTCTTCTGAGCTGATTCTAATAGGAGATCTATCAAAATTCATTATAAAAATACCTAAGCCCAGGCATGCTTTGCAGTCAGCCATTAGTGTTCATACTGGCTGATGAATTAAAATGCCAAAACGTTAAGCTAAAATACCTTTCTTACACTGTCCCCAATGTCAGGCCTTTTCAGCAGCTCTTTTGGGAGCCCCTGGGTTAGGGAAGAAGGGCATCCGTCTCTCTTGGAGATGCCTGTCAAGCCCCACTTTTGTACACGAGCATTTACAAGCAAACAAGATTATTTTGGTATCTTTCTGTGTTGATACTGTGGTGTTGACATAAATGTGGGCCACCTTCAGAATATGCACTGTGTGGAAGTAATGAGTGCTTGTAATAAATTCTCACTACTGAGTCTGCAGGAGCATTTTCTTTTCATCATCTCATTAACGACTTAAAGCCATTAACAGCTTAAAGTGCTGAGTAAGGATTTACATTTAATTTAAGTCTTCTGTTCTTAGCTGACAAAATGTATCTTACACACTTGATGGATGTAATTAGTGTGATGAGGCTTTAAAAGAAATGGGCTTGGTTAAATTTAGAATTTGCCATGTCAGTTTGTACATGAAGCCAAGGCATACATATCAGTAGTTCCGTAGCTTTGGAAAAATGCATTGTATTAATATTACTGATATATAGATGTTTTAAATTTATGATACTGATAACAGTCCAAATCCAACATGCTTTCAGATTTAACAGTGCAGCCCATTATGTTAATATTTCAAATTCTTTTATACTGCTCCTGCACATCAGAACTTACAATTATGTGCTATGGCTACAGACCAACTGTCCCTTGGATGACAAGGAATTGTGCAGACCTGCCCAAGTTCTGTGCTTTGCTAAACTGTCATGAAAGCAGACCTCCATGGAAACTGCTGGCCTGCAGTGTGCGCAAACTGAGGCAGCTGCAGTGCACTCACAGTCCCTTTGCCCTGCAACATTACTGCTTTCTGCTCAGCCCGACAGTGCTCAGGATCCCCCTGAGCAACGTTTTCCCTCAGATTTTCTGTGATTGGTACTTGCTCACTGGGAATATGAAACACTTGTTAGTGCTGCCAGCATCAGCAGGGATGGGGAGAAGATTGTCCAGGATCGTGTGCTTGAAATAAGCCTGTTCTTCAGAGAAGGACAATTTCTGTCTGGTAATTGGAGCTTCCAAACTCATGTAATAATATTGCTGGGGTTTGCTGCAGGCCTGCATTTTGTATCAGTAATGTGACCTGGTAACTGCAGTTGAGGATAAATGAAAGCAGGGACAGCTGAACATTCAGTCCCCAAAGCAGAGCCTGTTTGTGCCAGGTACAAGTAGACTTAGGAGGAGTTCCCAGAGATGCTTTTCCATCCCTGTCTGGAGGGCTGCTGTGTTGGAAGGAGGATAATAAGGGTGTCACACTGTGAGTCACAGCCGTGAGAGCACATGGGGTGAACTTCCAAAGTGGGGACTGCAGGGATGTGCACTGTGGGTGTATCGGTGGCTCGGGGTGTTTCAGGAGAAGCTGGGTGCTCTGGAGCAGGGTGGGATGAAGCTGCACTGCTCTGAGGATATGACTCATATCACAGATGGCTCCAAGGCTAATGCTGCCATCTGAAAGTATCAGAGTACAAGGAATAGTGCTCTGCAAACAAAACTCATGTGCTGGAATGGTTATTTGCTGTTACTCTTTTTTGAAGAGGAAAGATGATCCTTTTCTCATACTTTGACTAAGTGTTTTTATATAAGATTACTGTGATTGTTATTAGTGAGGAATGTGGGGAATAAACTCTTCTGCCTAAAACCAAAGCAGACTTGAGACCTTGTAGCTGTTTTTTAAAGTGAACCATAGTTGATTGTTTCCTGAGGTGAGTTCACTGTAACTGCATGCCAGGAATTAGTGTCAGTCCTTTTTGCAGCAGGTCAGAAGACAGTTCCCCAGGTGACACCCTTGTTCACCATGCAGCCCTCCCAGTGTTACTGAGGCAGGCCTGCCCCATCTGCACCCCACTGCACTACTGCTCCTTTCCCTCGCAAGAGAATTTGCCAAAATCTCTGGGGAGGTCATTTTTTAGAGCAGCTTCATGGACCTGGCCAGAGCACTTAGTAGACCCTTGAGTCTTGTTCAAATGTCCAGTTCTGGGGAGAAATGGAGAGGAGATAATGTTTTGTAACAAAGGTTAAGTGCTTGACTGGTGCAACAAATGGGTGAGATTCAGGTGTTTAAATTCCCATTTGCAGGTTTGAAAACCTTTGCTACAACCTTTGCTTCGTTTTAAAATAAACAGGATCATCTATAGGAGAGTGAAAACAGAGTTACAGCACACTAATTAAGATGAAGTCTGAAGTGTTTTTCTGTTTGACTCCAATCTGGTTTTTGTAAACCATGTTCCCTTTCTCTACTTTTATCACCTGCAGCTTTTGCACAACTCAGCACAGGCCAAATAGATGCTTCTGCAGTGTTAACAATGCATTTTAACAAAGAAAAGCGAACAAGAGACAGTGTGTGCAAGAATATACATGATGAAGTCTGTATTTTTGGAACATTAAGGAATCCATTTATGATGACTGTGTTTTCAGTGGATTTGTATTACTAATGTATTACTGTTGCTTATTATCTGCACTGGAGTGTTCAGTCCTCACAGCTCCTTCACCTACAGCTGTTTGTAACCCGAGGGCAGCAAAGGAAACAGCTCCCAAGGCACTTGGGGTGCCCAGCTTTCATTGAGATCCCAGCTTGTACCTTTGAATGTTTGGTGCACCTTTTCTCCCCGGACCTGAGCTGAACCAGGAGGGGGATGGCAACCTCATTACATCAGTTTGGAGTCTATTTGTGAGTTTTGCAGTCTTTATGGAACTGGGAAATATAAATGCCCCAAAAATCAGAACCATGAATTGTACAGTGCTCACCGCTGCAGACGCTAGGTAAAGAACTGGCATTCAGACATTCTGTAAGCCATTCCTGACCATAAAGGGCACATGTAAGAGCCAACAGCACAACCTAGGATTTGCCATGAAGCACAAAATAAATGCCAGGAGGGTGTGCTCAGCTAGAATAATGTACCTGTTATCTGTTAGCAGTATCTTACCATTTCTACAGGTGTTGGAAATAATCACATAAGAAACAACAAAAGTAGGATGGAATATGTTTAGATTTTTTCCAATACCAGCTCAGCCCCACAGCTTTGGAAAGAATGTCTTACACTATAGGAAGGTATTTTCTTCCTTTCATTTAGTAAGGTATGAAAGAAAAGAGAAGGTTTTTGTTTGATGTCTAAAGATGCCCAGAACCTGACAGTAGCAACTTAAAAAAAAAAAAAAAGTTTAAAATACTTCCAAGAGATGCAGAAATGTTTATTTCACATTACATTTTTATCTATCGATCGATGATCAATTGATTGATCTATCTTTCTATCTATCATTTTGTATCTTTTAAATCCAGTTGTTTTTTAAGTTCTGGAGAAGCTGTGTGACCCTTCCTGACTTTTTACTAGTGCTGTAAGCCACATGCAGTCCTTTCCCCGAGTTTGTTTCTTTTTTCAATCTCTCAGTATAATTATGGATATGAACGTGCAGTGTTTCCTTAGAGTTCGTACACCACTCTATGGGATAGAGTGCCAGTTTAACCCTGGCAAGTATAGGGGGTTTTCAGGTGAGAATAACTAATAAAGGCTGAATTCCTGGTGGCAGCTTCTGCAGGCTGCTGCCACTGAACTGAGCAGGTGATTTCCTCTCAGTGGTGTTGTGGAACACTAACCCTTGTAATGCATTTCTGTCCTGGTTTGGTGGGTAAATAGGTGAGTAATTAAGATATTTTGTTTGTCATGTGTCCTTGCAATGTATTAGTAGACTTTGGCTGTCACCAAATGCTGGGAAAATGAGCAAGGCTGAAGTGTAATTATGAAATCATAGATAGTCTCAGTGCTGGTGCTGGAAACACAGAAATGCAGCCTTGAGGCAGGAGTGTAAACTCTGACACATAGGCAGTGTGCTGGTCATGAACACAGGAAGGGAATGGCTTCAGTGGTGAAGATGACATGTGAGGGGTTTTCGGAGGACTTTTGTTCAGGACTGTACCTCCGGTCATTCAGTTGCTTTTTGGCAAACAAAAGAGTTTGGGGGAAACAGTAACGAACAGTAAGTAAAGAATGAAATATTTTGTTTTGTTAAAGAGCTTGGTTGATTTTAGTGATCAAGAATCTTAAACTTGTGAGTTTAATAATATTAGGAGTATCTAATATTTCCTGTAATAACATCAGTAGGTCATTAAGCTCTTTAGGAAGAAATAATAAATAGGAATTAACTAGCCTTTTGTCCCCTCTCAGTAAGCAATGCTTATTCTTACATTAGAATGCCAGTGCTGTGGACATTACAGTATAACAGCATGAGCAAGGCAAGGCTTGCAGGGAGATGTGATTTCTGTGATGGATTGGTTGAATGAAGAGATACTGCCTACTTGCAAATCTTTCTGCACTCCTGCTTTTATGATGTCTGTGCTCGTTCCAAATGAGATTTGCAGGTTCTCTGCTAGGTAAAACGTTGGCCATCAGCTCACAGCTAATTGTCCCAGAGGGTCTTGGATAAAACCCTTTCTATTAAGTTATGACCTCCTTGGTGATGTGTTCATAGCTGTTGAGCTCAGTCACATTTTAGTGCTTGTGTGCCCTACTGTGTTCTGTTGGTGGGGATGCCAGGGAGGAGTTTGGCTGGACCCCTGAGAATCAGCCCACGTCACATTCTGTCCCACTGTGATGGCACCCACTCTCAGAAGCCTCGCTAGGAATGAAAAGCAAAGCACCGGAGCATGGACTGATAGGTGACTTCCCAATGCACCTGAAGACATCGAAAGTGAGAATTACAACTGTATTTCCTCCAGTGTGGAGTGAAATGGGTTCCTGTGCTCCTTCTTAGGGGCAGCGACTGAATCTTATCAACAGAGCTGTAATCCTGACTTCATTGTCTTCTTTCCTTCATTGTGGTTTAGGATCATACCAGTAACATTGGCACAGAGTTAGTGACACAAGTGTAGTTACAACACAACGTTCCAGAGGTTTTGCCCAAGCAAATCTGCTGCATATTCATGTCATGTTTGCCATTGTATGACTTTGCTATTTCTCGTGAATTTGATCTTGCATCGTTTGCTTCTTGTCTCTTTGGACATTGTGTGTTTTTGAGAGAAAGTTCTTACTTTTACTTGTTCCCATGTGTTGAGTTGCCCTTCCTTTAATGTCCAATAATATCTTTCTCTCATTATTATAAAAATAAATTTAAAAAATAATTTTTTTAGTCTTCTGTTGTTAGGAAGTTGAACGAGTTGTTTGTGGCCTGAGTTTATTTTCTAGTCTATTAAAGTAGTGTTTTATAAATAGTAAGTTCTAAACCAGTGGCCACAACCTTATAAGAGCTCCTAGCTCCTTGCCTTTTGCTGGCAGTAGTGACGTACACACTGGGTGGACCATTTCCTGCCAGCTTTCATCTCCTCTTACTTTCTCCATGAATTCACTACATGTAGGTTATGGCTCCTGCCCACAGATCCAGTTGAGCACTCACTGAGCCGCAAGGCTTTGATGCTTCTCCCGTGTGATACAGAAGGATGCAAAGGGAGAAGGCAAACACGTATCTATATGAATTGATTAATGGAGGAGACACCTGTGATTAAGCTCCCTACCCACTGGATGTCACTATTGTTCCATAGAAATTCATCTATGGACTATTTATCTAGTGTTGAGGGCTGACAGCAAAGACAATTTGCTTGCAGCAAACTGAAAATTTCTAATTGCATTCGCAGGAATATTGTACATTTATGTTCATTTTGCAATTGAATTTTATATCAAGGTTCACCATTTCATACTAATAAGAGAAGAGAGCATTGCCAAACCTTCAGCTGTGATGACTCTGGAAGTGCAGATAGTGAGTCATGAAAACCAGCCAGCAGAGAAGCTTGCAGTCATTATACTCAAGCCACTTGTTCTCATTATTATTCTCTTACTCTGCAGTTGCTGGAGGTGATCTCAACACAGCGAATGAACATTACCAGTCTCCTCAAATTTGCTTAGTACATTAGTTATTTTCTTTTCCCAAAGACGTGCGTTCTGTGTGATGTATTACTCAATAGCCCTTGCATATTCCAAGAGCTGGGTTGCTGAGAGCCCAAGCAATCCACTGGCGAGGAGGATGTCTTGGTGCAAGGGGACTGGATTACACTCCCATCCTCAGCTGCTGTGACATCCAGCCAATTACCTCCAATCTCTCATGTATGTCTGCCATGATCTCTTTGTGTCCCACAGAGGAAGTCCTGACCTGCCCTTAACATTTTTGGGGCGCTACAATCAAATGAAGCAGTCTGGTGATTCCATCTAACATTTGTCTCAACATTGTCTAAACGCACATAGATCAAACCAAATCAAAATGACAATGGGCGTGGGAGAATTTGCACTTTGTCTGCAGCTTGAAAAGCCCTTGTCTTCAGTGGTAGCACCAGAACACCATGCATGTCTCAGAAGAAGGAACAGTAAATTACTAAAAATCCCCAAAATGTACGGAAAACAAAACAAACAAAACCCCAAAACCTTAAACAAAAACCAAACAACCTAAAACCCCCAGAAAACATCTTCAACACTCATTTATGCTCTGCTAAAATTGGAATATGTAGGTGGTATCAGCTCTATTAAGGAGGAGCCAGGTCATTGGAGGCACTCGGTCACATTTGCTGCCTCAGCTCAGTGCCTAAAATGCTTGTGTGAAGACTCACATGTTTGTGAGAGGCAGCATAGCTGCGGTGGCTCTTACTTTGACACCCTCTGAGGATTGCTTGGCATCACCCCAGCAAGGTTTTAACAGTTTTGTGAGAGACTGTCACCAAATTACCTCAAAACCAAGACAAAGTGGGATCAAGATTTTGGATAGTGGAGAAATTTCTTTGCTGGAGCCTTTGAAGCTTGAGCACTTCATTTGTATTCAGGAGAGGGGCAGCCTTTCATGGGGAATAAAAGTTGCTCAGCTAAGACCAAGTCGTTCCCAGCAGATTATTAGAATTTTTGACTGGTGTTCTTGCCACCCAAAACAAGTCACATCTGGAGTGTTTCATTTGACGGTGGTGAGGCTCAGTTTAGCTGAGTTCACGTGGGCTTTGCCCACATGAAAACGGGGAGTTCATAATGTGTTTTAAGGTGCTGTGGAGCTGGTTTAGTGTTTTCTAAGCCATAGGCACAAGAGTGGAATTTAAAACCTCGGCTCAGAGGCCTTGGGCTGTGCAAGAAGGTTCAGAGAGTTCCACCAGGTGTGTTTTTTGTGTAGTCAAACAGGGGCTGCACTATCAGTGACAATGGCAGCAATTGCACACTGACCCCTGTGTGTTTGGAAATACCTGCAGCTGGAGTTTTCCAGCAAGGACTGGATTAGTTGATCTGAGCGTGTCTGTGCATGAATACAGATGCTGGATTTTTACTATATTTTTGTTATCCATCCATGGTTAATGGCAGACTAGCCTTATTTTCCTTTTCCTGCCTATAATTGAGTATTTTTCAAAGGGAGCTAGTGACGATTTTACAGGTATCACTTTCTGAAGGAGGTTTTGGATTGGTTCCTTCAGTGTAGTTATGTTTACAACTAGGCATTAAAGAAACACAAAAGAAAGCATATAATGTCTAACTCAGTTATAGACAACTCTCACAATCACAATCCACTAAGAAGTTTTAGAAGATGTATTGAATATTTTTGAATAACAAAAATTCAGAAGTAATAGTATGAAATTATTTTCTGATTGCAGTTAGCACTCCTAAAACTAAATACAAAAATTTAATTTTATGTTTATATGTATTTGTACACAAACACGTGTGTGTATGTCTGCATGTATGTATATATGAACATCCATGTTTTGGGGCAAATCTCTTGTGTTTTGGCTGTGCCTAATGCTTGTCACCACTGCAGAGATGAAAGCCTGTGAAGTACAGGGATGGTTCTTAACATGAAGTTTATAGCACACTGTAATGCTTCAGTACAGAGATAACCAAGGTATGCTGGTAGAAAACTGAGAGCTAAGATAATTAAATCTGTATTGACTTTTTAATAGCAACTTCCAAGGTACAACTCAGGTGTGTCTCCAGCCCTTGCACTGTTAATGGTGTGGGGTCCTTGTCCTCAGGGAAATGGGGTCTCTCCTGCAGGGCTCAGTACAGCCTCTACCCTCAGCTATTTCCTCACTACATTCCTTGAAAATGAGAGTGGTTTCATTCCATGAAAAATACCCCCGCCCAAACCCCTTCAAGTATATTAGTTCTTTTAAGAGATGTTTCTAGCTTTGTTTTCATTGTATCGAGCATGTTTCAAGGTGATTGGCTGTGACTGGGTTTTTTCCAGTAACAATTCAGGAGAACCTTCTGTTAAGGTTGGTTTTTTTTAATCTGCTGCAGTGAAACTGCCTTATAGAAGTATTCTCTCCCAAGTGATTGAAGATGTGCAGTTTACAAAGCCAAATCAAGTTGCAAAATAGAGATAATTAAATTACTGGCTTCTATAAAGGTGCTGCTGTATTATTTCATACCCTCCCTTCCCGATAATCAAAATAAGAGGTATGATTTATTTGCAAATATGGGGGTATTATATTCTTCTGCAGGCAGCAAAATACATGATTTTGGGAGAAGGAAGACAGGGAATAGCTGGGTTACAAATATGTATTTTGCCCAGAACCACTGGTGTTTGACTAGACATTAAAACTGAGTATCTATGAATTCTGTAATGTCATTAGGGTTTTTGTAAGGGAGAAAAATGATTTATTGCTGATTTATGTAAAAGGATTTTTGGGTGTGCTGCTCTCACAGCACTGAGTAACCAGTTTTCTCTGAAAGCTCTTTGCAGCTATAGTATGTCTAAAATGCACAGTATTTGGCATTTTAAATGATGAAGCTTTATTTATTTATTAGAGGGACACTGTGCAAAACATAACACACAGCCTTAGCAAGCCTAGCCCAGTAAATAAACAGAAGAAAATGATGGATTTTAATGGTTTCCTCAGCTACATTAATGCCTTTGATAGTCTTGAAAAGAGAATTCCTAATGAGAGCTGAAACAAATGTGTGCAGGAAGTGGTCTTGCTTTTGCTGCTGCACATTTGAGTTCCTCTAATTGCATCAATAAGGAATTTCTGCTCCTCATCTAAATGAATGCCTTTTGACTGCTTTCTGAAAGGCAACTGGATGTAGGGATAAACACTGGCACCTTTTGTATGAAGTCACATAAACAGGTTTCAATTGCTAGCTATCAGCCCTAGAACCAGTGTTACAATGCAGTACAGTAAATCCCACTGTACCTTTTTAATTTTTTACTAAGCCTAGGTTTCCCTCTGCTTTGCCTCTGGTGTGATACCTCAGGTATCATGTTTTTTAGTCTCTCTTGTCTTGGGCAGCAATCAGGCATTTTTTCAGAGCTGTGCCTGCACCATCTCTCTCCTCAGACAACTCAGAATTCATATGATGCTACAGTACCTGGATCTTTACTTCATTCTGGGCTCAAAAAGTGAGTTTCAGAGCAAGCACTGGGGTTGGGGAGGCAAAGGGGGAGACCCTGAGTTCGATTTTTTTCCCCATTGTTGTCATTTTTCTCCCTAAACAGAGGCACAGTTGGTGCAGGTGCAGTGGATTACTTATGAAAGAAGTTTTCTATTTAAAAACAAGAGAGACTTTAATGAAATCAGTAGAGGGTTTGTACAATAGGTATTGTATTAAACCAGAGCTCAGGCTTCACATTGATTGCGGTATTTAAATTTCAATGAGTTGATTATGTATGAGAGTAAAATGACCAGTATTATGAATGGACAAAAAAGGGACATGGAAGAGCTGTGCCAGAAAAGTGAGAAAAACGTTCCCTTTATAGTCCCTAGAGTTCAATAAAGCACCACTATTTCCCAGCTTTTAAAAGCTCTTTTATCACAATGGTTCATACCTCGCATTCCCTGGAGCCTGATTTGTTATACGTGCAGGGTCCCGTTCCATTCAGCAGCATCTCACTGGTTTCAGTGTTGGTGGGTTTGTAATCGACATAAAATTCCTGTGTGCTTGGAGTCATTTGCTTCAGCGACTGTCTTTTCTTTTTCCTGTGCCTTCGCATGAGAGAGCGCTGCTGCAGCTGCTTCATGCTGGCAGGGTAGCGCTTCCATGACACATAGATCACCAGCAGGATCACCAGCACAGACAGGAAAAGAGCCACGCTGCCTGCTATGATTTTATGGAAGGAGATGTGCTCCGTGTCGTGCTCGGGCTCGGAGCTCGACTCAGTGGCTCCCATAGTTGGGGCCAGTGGGGGCTTGCTGTCGTGTTTAGGCCTGGTGAGTTTTGGTTTAAACGTCGGCTTTGGGAGAGCTCGTGCTAGTTCAAACCTTTCCGTGGTACTCTTGCCACAGATGCTGTAGTTTTTCACTGCATCGATAACATTCACCCCTTGCAGCTCTTTGGGGCTGGCACAAATAATTGTATTTTCCCTCAGCCCTTTGAAACTTTTAAGCCAGTTTACCAGAGAGCAAATGTTTCTGCTGCATTCCCATATATTCCCGGCAAGGCTGATGTCATTGAGAGATATCCAAGAATCCAAAATCTCTTGACCAATAAATGTGAGCTTGTTTGAATCCAGGTTGAGGCGCTGTAAATTGGGCACACACTGAAAAACACTGGGTCCACTGAAAGCTTCTATTTCATTGCCAGATAAATCAAGTCTTTGTAATGAGCTCCAGGTCCAGGACATAGTTTGTCCTATCACACTGATTTTATTCCACTGTAAATAAAGGTTTTGAAGGCTGACTAGCCTTGGAAAAAGTGCCAAATTGAGCTTAGAAAATTGATTGTGCTCCAGATGAAGCTCTTTCAGTCTGATCATACCTGCAAAGACATTTCTTGCTAAACTTCGGATGCGATTATAACCCAGGTCCAACAGTTCAAGGTTCCTACAATCTTGAAATATTCGAACAGGGATGGTTCTTAGGGAATTGGAGCGCAAATGTAAACTCAGCAGCTTCCTTAAGCCCCTGAACTGTTCAGATCCCAGAGACTGCAGTTGATTGTATGACAGATCCAGATTCCGGAGATTTGTCACAGGTCTGAAGGTATTATTAAGAAAATAGGAGATTCTGTTGGAACTCAAGATCAACTCTTTTAGTCTGCGTATTCCACTGAAAGCATTTTCGTCAATATTGCTGATGTGGTTATGGTCTAAATAGAGCCAGGTGAGTTGATTAAGACCTTTAAATTGATTGTATTTTAGTTTTTGGAGGCTGTTATATCGAAGGGACAAACCTAAACAACCAGCAGATATACTTGAGGGAATCTCCTGCAATTTCTGAGATTCACAATATACCATTTTGCCTTCACACCTACAGCCCTTAGGGCATCCTCGTTCAGCAGAAGAAAGCATTGTCAGTAATACAGTAGGGGCTATTACCAGAGCTACAGCTGATCCGCTCAGTAGCCTAATTACATTGAAACCTGGAAATAAAAACAACTTAGAAAAGTTATCCCCCCACACATCAGTCATTTCTTTCAATCATGCTAAAATCTTCTTACTTAACAGTCATTTACAAAGACCTAGCTCGACTCGACTACTTTTCGCTGTATTTTTTTTTTTTTT
>WBMY01015702.1:452560-497092 GCA_013397315.1 Donacobius atricapilla
TCGCCGCGTTGACTACTTTTCGCTTGTTTTTTTTTTTTTTTTACTCAGCTTTTTTTTTCTTTTAAGAAAACCTTGATATAAGTACTGAAAAACAGTAGGGTAAAAGGTGCAATCTCTAAGTCATTTAAGTATAATAACAAATCACATCAGGGTAAGTCTATGGAGTAATTAAAGCACAGGCTATGCAGTAACTATGAACTATAAATTAAAAAGATAACATGAAAAACATACCCATCCTTTGTGTTGTTCAAAGGTCGTCCTTAGGTCTTTTGTTTTTTGCTTAGTGTGCCACAAGCATGGCAGCCCCTGTCAGCTGCACTGTAGTGAGTCAGGGCTCGCTGACACCCAGGAAGAAAAATTGGACCCCTTGGGAGATGGACCGATTTTGGAACATTATTCTTTGCCAGCCGTGCAGAACACTCCAAGAATAAATCAATCCCAACACAGCATCCGCAGCATAACGTCAAATTCTTCCTAGGTGATGGGATCTTCATGGATATTACGGTTTTGCATCTTTCCAGTTAGGAACCTGGCTTTTAAAACGTTGCTTGAGAGGAGAGCATGTTGGCGGGCGCTGTCCGCAGCGCGCGGCTCCGGCGCTGCCGCGCTCGCATGCCGAGAGCTCCGGCCGGCTGTGGTGGGCTGGCGCCGGGCGCAGCCTTATGTAAAGCTGCCCCCAGCGGCAGCAGCGCCGCGGGCATGTGCAGTGCCTGCCTCCCCTCGCAAATGAGCGAGCTCTCCCGGGGGAGCGGGCGCTGCTCGCCGGCCGCGGAACAGCTCCGTGTGCGCTGCCGAGGGGGCCGGGCTGCCCCGACCCTCGCTGCGTGATCGTGAGCGCTGCCCTGCATCCCTGAGCTTGAGCTCGGCGGCGGCTGCTGAGACTTCCGTCTCAAGGGCTGGCGAGACATTTATAGGACATAGATACAAATTATTGGTCGGAAGGATTTGTTTTTCTTACTGCATTAGACGTGTTCACATAACTTTAGTGTGGACACTGTTTTTTTACAACATGAAAAATGTTTTTGGGGCTGACATTTTGCCTTTTTGCTTTCTTCTTCTCTGTTAGAAGGCTCAGCGCCAGGAGGTTAGAAGAGAGTACTGTGCTCATTTATTTCCCAACTTGCTGTCACTTTTTTCCACAACACTGACACTTCGACCCCAGGCTTCCAGAACCTTTACAACGTAGCAACTAAGCAGCTTGGTGTAGTACCTTAATGAGGTGAATTGTTTTTACCGTCACTTAGGACACAGACAGGATTTTATGTGAAGGTACAGTAATGCTGAGCTTTTTATGTGTGTGATGCTCTACAGTCGTCATATATCACTAAGAGAGCCAGCCACTTTGTCTTGCCTCAGTTTCCCCTTCCCTGCGTGCTGTTGGGAAAGAACACATCCTGTCACCTGGGCAGAGCAAGGGTAAGATGGTGTCACAGCAAATACATCATGCTGGCAGGCTTCCTTCACCAAGCAATATGTGATCACAGATGATGGAGGGCAAGTGGAAAATCCTGGTTCCTTGTGCAAGAATGGGCAGGAGGCTGAAGAGAAGTGTACTGCTCCTTAGAAGAGGAGTGTGGAGTGCAGTCCTCAAATGCAACCAGACAGCGCTGAGAACCACTTCGCCTTTCTGGGGGCAGATCCTTACCCTTGGAATAATGTGCTTTATTTTTGCCTAATTATTCACTGCTGTGAGAATAGAATACCTTAAAATTAGGTGAAACTTTAAATTTTCCAGGCATTAAAATGCCACCTTTGCTTGTACTTAGGCTGTGAATGACCTGAGGTTTACAGTAATGCCACTAGTGTTAATGCACCAAACCAGAGTCCCCAGCTGAGGAGCACAGTCATTCCTGGCTAGCAGCTACAAACGCCTTTCATGTCAGTACTTTCCTGTATCATGGCACATTCCGTGAGAATTCTTCTCTTTGGGAAAGGTTGGTGGAGAGGAAACGAGTTAATTGCTCCCTTAATCTCTGCCAGTGTCACCATCTCCCACTCTCTGCTACAGCTTGTTTGGGGCTCTGCAGTCTGGTCCGTAGGGTCGAGGAGCCAGCCACAAACTGCAGAGTGCCCTGGGACCTGAGCTGTTCTGCTGACAGCAGCGTCATGTGCCAGTCTGGTGTCCTGGCGCAGGCTTTCCATCACAGCCTTGGGGTGTCTCTGTTCTTGATGCAGCAGGAAGAAGACAGTTCAGACCTTTGGTGAGTCAGTTTGTCTTTTGGAGCTGCTGCTCTTCCTCTGTTGGCAGTAGATGTCTGTGAGAGGTAAACTCTTTATTGAATGATTCTTTTAGGTTCCTAAACTTAAAGGGCCTGAAATTCAGTCTGTTTCTTCACCTGGTTCAAACTCAGCATACAAAACTTCCAATAACATCCAGATCCTTCCTCTCAAAGAATTGGTGCAACTTAGTGTACAACTGGCACTCAGCTTTCTTCCCCAACTTTGTCTGTTCTCTGGCTTTTCCCTTTTTTGTTTCTCTCCCTCCTCCACCTTGGTTATGGAGTTTACAAGTAGCTTCTTGGCCACCGTGAGTCAGCAGAGCTTCAGCAGCTTTCCTAGGGTTTTAATAATTGCCAATATACTGGACTAATAAGAGGGAACAGCCACTCTTTACCAAGAGTTATTTTCATTTCTCTGAAAGGGGTGAGACATCAAGACATGAACAGAGAGAGCATCAAATCTATGTTAATGGATTGCCAAATTGAATTTTCTTTACTGAGATCCTTTTTGAATTACACAAGCAGGAAAAGTGCCAGAGTCTGATAAACAGTTTTTTAAAATCACATTTCTGTATTTTTATACAGTAGAATAAGTTCTTCTCCATTTGTGGAAATACAGCTCCCAGTATGAAGCAAATCCTAGTATGAAACATTTGTTACAAAATTTCAGACCGATCTGGCCATATAAACTGACAAATAGAGAATTAAGTTAAAGCTGTGTTTTACAGAAGAAGATACCTTTGCCCTGTCTCAGCTACCCCTTGTCTATCAGTGCACCCACACTGGGTAACCATCAGCTCATGGGACTGGGAAAGGAGACCTTGAGGCCCACGTGGGTGGCTTCTCCTATGGTAAGCTGTGATAGCTTCCATCAGAACTAATCCCGTAACTCCCAAGCGCCCAAGCCCAGGAGTTTACTGACGCCTTGGTGTGCATTTAGCTTGTGCTCTGTGGGAGCTCCTGTGTAGGACCTGCTCTGCAGGACAGTTGCTGGAGGCCCAGGGCATTGTGCCCTCACCTCTGTGTCGCTGCCAGGCAGCCCTGCCCCCTGTCTTGTCCTGTCCTGCCGTGGAACAGCAGTTCCCAGTCAGGGGCAGGAGCGAGAAGGTGCAAGTGACCGAAGTCCCAGTGACTTCATGCTGGCTGAACATTAGTGGTCAGGAACAACGTTATTCCATCTGCCTGAGGGAGAAGTATTTTAGTGAATTCTGCAAAGAAAAACCTCTTAAGAAAAATATTTCATTTATTTGTGTAGTCTTGAACACAAAGTTCAAGTCTGTGTTTTGGGGTTTCAGCCTTATACATAAACTGAGATACCACAGAACCTGAGATGCTTGTTAGTTTTGAGTTTTATGATTCTATGATCACTCTGATTTTTTTTCCTGGGCCTTTTCTGAGGTGAAAATGGCCTAGATCAGGAAATACAGTGGCAAATGTGTTACTAGATGTGCCTTAACATCCACCCAGATGAAAAGAGATGTGTTGGGCAGAGCCCATGATGAACGCATAGTTTTCTTCATCTACAGGACAGAGAAATTCGAAGTTGTTTGGAAATTACGCACTATGCTAAGGTAGTTGGAGGTGTAGAAGAAAGGATTACAGGTGACCTCGCCCCTGGTAAGTCACAGTTGTACTAATTACCAAAGAAGAGGAACAGCCTTGCCCTTGATGGGTTGCAGCTGTGACTAATAAGGATGAGTGTGATAAAAGGGGTGGATGGGTCAGTCAGAGGAGGGTTTTGAGGGAGGAGATGCTGAAGGAGGACCTGGAGGAAAAGAAATGATCTAGAAGGACTGGGCTAAACCGGAGAGAGAATCACTGCTGTGAGGTTAGTTTGGGTCCGCAGTCAGTCTGCAAACTAACCCCTGCAGTCATAGTTCAGCAGAAAATAACCAGCAGTCACAGGCTGCAAGGGAAACCTACAGCAGGAGCTTGCTGCAGCCAGAGTCGGTGAATAGTTGGAGTTAGGATAACTGAATTATAACAAAGAATAAATCAGGACCCTTTTCATGCTGTGATAAACAAGAAGTCTGTGTCTTGGCTCGTTTCTACCCCTAATGAGAGGTCTGCTGCAACAGTAGTGATAGTCCAGATTTTCCTCTTGGTGCTGAACTTTCAGTAGGTTTTCTATCTGGATATTGTTCTAGATTGATTTCACTGCTATCTGATTTTGCACTAATTTTGCTTCAATTTAATTGCATATTTTGTTTTGGGTTTTCTTATATGGTTAAATTATAGTGTGTTTTGTTTTTCCATTCATTCTGGCTGAGTTCTGTGTACCTAGATGTGACTTCCCTGTGGAAAGCTTAGTATGGACTACAGCCAAAATACTAAATAGTGAAACAAAAGGCGGCATTCACTGTGAGAGCCTGTTCCTCTACAAAGCTGGTTTGAAATTGAAACTTTTCATGGAGGAAAGGGGAATCAACAAATCATGCCTTTTTTAGGAGTATGAGAAGGTACCTGTAATAGTCAGGTACATCTGTTTACTAAGTACTTTTGAAAAGGGAGGGGTGACAGAATTATCAAGTGTCAGTGGGACAGGGGTAGAGGGGGCAGGGAAGGGATGTAAACTTCGCAGAGTGTAAGAAAGCAGTGGGATCCATGCAAATCAATCAGAAGCCTTCCCCTGTTCTGTCATGTGGTTCACCTTAGCCTTCCTCAGGATATTCTGTGCTTACTCTTTAAAATCCATTTAATGGTGGTGTTACAGAGAAGAAAAAAAGAAAAAAATTAAAAGATTTCTGTTACTCCTGTGAGAAGTACATTCAGGAATGCAGTCAGAGCTTTTCTAGACACAGGGCATCATATTCAGAGTGCACAAACTTTGGAATTCAGACTAGACCAGAATACAGCATTTTTTTGCTCACGGACAGAGCTCTTGGGTCTGGGAGTGCCTTTATGTGTGAATCACACATCCCTTTGGGGACCTGTAGTTAGTGCCACACTGTGTTCTTTTTGGGTTTATGAAGTGGCACCGCGTGTCGTTCCCTTGACTTTATTCTCCTATAAAGAAGCCAGGAGTCAGCTGGGTTGGCAGTAGTAGCTTGCTCTAAATGGTACTGTAGTGTGCTATCACTGTATCATTAAGAGAGATAAGTCTAATAAAATGTGTCTGCAATTTTTGAGCTGGTGATTAAATGAACCTGCTGTTCCATGAGGATCAGATTAGAGCTGGGGGCGTATAAATCCCAGTGTAAATATCAGAGCGTGGGACGGCAGAGGGAAACTCAGGATGCAGCGATTGCGGAAGGCAGACATAAGGAGAGGGAAGTGCGAGAAAGCCAGGTTCAAGGAACATGCAGGCAAGGGGAATCAAGGCAATAGAAAATGTTCTGAAGAAATAGGGAAAGAGGATTAAGACTAGAGAGGATCTTTGACCAGGAGTTGATCTGTACTGCCCTAAAGGACTGTGGTGGTCAATGGTAGGTGAGGGAGATGGATAAATTAAAATACTCTCTTGCTCTTCTGTTAGGAACTGTTATTTTGCAAGGCCTCCCCCAGCCCCTGTGAGGTGAAAAGATCCCATGTTACACACCAAGATGCTGAAGGAGCATAGGAACCACGCTCCACTCTGGGAGTCAGTGTGCCCTGTGATGGGGATGGCTTGCAGAGGACACCAGGGACACATCTGTCAGTGTGTGCCCAGCAGGGCTCCTCAGGGCCTTGGCACAGGGCCACTCAGGCTATTGCTTCCCTCACGCACAGTTACACACTTGGATAAGGAAGCTTTTCCAGCTGGGCACTTCTGGTTAAGCTTAGACATTGTGGACAGGTCACAGGGTCCTCTGCACTGCCCCGGGGGAGCTGAGGCCACACACAAACCTTTGTTCACTGTATCCACTGCCTGGATTTTTCCGGACCCGATCCTAAGTCTTTGGCCTTAATGAGGCATTGGACACATGACTGCTCCTATGATTTTGAGGCTATTTGAGGGTGAAAGGAATGAGAGACTTGTCTCTACAAACTGGGTTTGCTAGATAAAACTAGCACTGAGAGATAAAAGAAACAATGGGAAGGATTCCACTGATCGATAAATGGAATGAGAAGCTTGTCTCTACAAACAAACTGTAGGTCTGCTGATAAATAAAATGGGATACTGAGAGATGAAAGAAACAATAGGAGGAACCAGAAATTCCATAGGAATTCCAGTGATTGACACAAGGAAAAGAAAGAGGGGGGTTATACATTAGAAGGGGGTCTTAGGTATTAGACATTTTGGGAAGTCTGTACCTCAGCCAGCGGGGAAGAGAGAGGGACAGGTGACTGGGAAATTAGGGTAAAAAGGAGGCTGCATCCTCCAAAATGTTGAGAGACCCCAGGGGAAATGGCCCACAGCCTCTCCCTTTATTCAAATAAAGTTACAGGGCTCCTCTGTCTCGTTTGTGGACCTAAACCTCTAGTGTTTGTGCATTAATTTTCCTGACAAGGGCAGGCAGCCTGTGCTTCAGTCTCCTCCTTTAGAGACACGACATGAGATGCAAAGTTACCATTTACTTACTCTGAAATTGATACAGCTGCTTTTGTTTCAGTGGATTTAGTGTTGATCCATCCAGGCTTATCCTCCAGCATCTTCCTGAAAACTTAATATGTGTAGAAGCAGCAGAAGGTGCTGGAGGATGAAAGATCATCACAGAAGTAAAATTAATTATATCTTCAACCTGCAGAGCATGAATGATCCCCCCGTAAGTGCCCTGGAGATGTGTAGGGGTGATATGCAAGGCTGTGTCAGTGGCCTCTGCTTTAATGGTGCCTGCAGTCTCTGTGAAGGTGCTGGAGAGATTAGGTTAGAATAAACCCAGGCTTGCTGCAAATGCTTCCCACTCTTCCAAGGGCCAGGATGGCATTGCTGAAAGAATGCCTGTTGTCTGATTGTCCAGCCAGCACTGCCAGGGTTTGTGTGGCCTGAGTATTGAGAGATCCTTAGGTATCACCACAAAGTGTGCTTGTCTGGGAAGAACAATTTGTCTCTGTCTTGGTCTAAAAGACAAATACCTGCCAAGGAAGGTGGGAACCTTCCTGGAATGGAAAGATGACCCCCCCTCCCTTTGAAAATTATGGTGCTTCCAGGCAAAAGTATGGGAAAAAGGAATAACGGTTCTTCACTAGAATATATCTATATATATGGCACGAGACACAACAACAATAAAAACTATTAAAATAAACGAAAACCACCCATTGGGCAGGTTCCCCTTTGCCCCCGCGGGCATGAGCGCTGTTGGCGGCGGCGGCTCCCTCATGGCCTCGGGGCCGGCGCTGCGGGCCGAGAGGCGCCCTGGGCTCCGTGTGCGGGGTGCGTGTCCTAGCGATGGCAGCCGGGGCTCCAGCTGGGAGCTGCTCTCTCCGGAGACAGGGAGAAGGGGGGGCCGTTTTCCCCTGAAACCCCCGCGGAGATGTGAGGGTCTCCCGGCGCCGGCGGGTGCTGAAAAACCCGTCAGACAGCAGCTGCCTGCAGCGGCCGCACGGCAGCCCCGGGCCCCTCGGCAGCCCCGGGCCCCTCATCTGCCCCGGCTCCCGCGGCAGCAGCAGCGCGGTACCAGAAAGCGGCCGGACTGCCCCGCTCCCCGCACAGCCGGCCTGTTCCCGGCTGTGGATGCTGAATGCGAGAATCANGTCCCGCAGCAGCCCCGACCCCCTCGGCAGCTCCGAGCCCCGCAGCAGCTCCGAGCCCCTCGGCAGCCCCGGGCCCCTCATCTGCCCCGGCTCCCGCGGCAGCAGCAGCGCGGTACCAGAAAGCGGCCGGACTGCCCCGCTCCCCGCACAGCCGGCCTGTTCCCGGCTGTGGATGCTGAATGCGAGAATCAGGCAGGCAGCAGTGTCTCTGTGAAATCAAATCACATAACTGTCTCACACTAGGCCTGGGAAACTGAGGCCTGAGAACTCAAACAGTCCTTGGAGAAAGAAAACCTTTGCAGGTGTTGTCTCCTTGTTGTTTACTTGTAAGAAACGGTCGAGAGGTGTTGTTCCTAGCTGTCCATAGTAGTCTTATGTTAGTTTGATAGCCAGTGAAAGTTTTACACTTTTGGACCCTTTCGGAACTGTCTATAAAAGAAGATCTTGAAGAATCAAACACGCTCTAAATACAGTGCGACACCCCTCAGCTAAGTGAGTGCCCAACACCCCTCTTCCCCTCCCGGGGAGATTTCAGTGGCGTGCTGAAATCATTGGCCAGTTCTTTTGCATCGGAATTGCCGACTATTCATCTCCCAGGCATCAACCTCCTCTCCTCACAGCGTCTTTTTTTAGGTAGCAAATGGGAGAAGATTCACTGAAAAACCCGAAGCCACAACAGTGTCCTGGGATATCTGACTTGTGCCTTGTTCTGCAGAACTGTTCTGCGTGTGCCTCGGGGTGGGCTGTGGGGGATGGCAATGAATGAACTTCCCAGGCAGACAGATTTACGTAGGCATCGCATAGAACAGTTTTGTTCATGGAGAAGTCTGCAAGGGCTGGGACACCTGTGTAGAGGCACTGCGTAACTGAATCCAAGAAGAGCTGCAGCCTGGTCCTTGGGAAAACCAGTAATGCTGACAGTGTCCAGTTCTGGCCAGAGGGAAAGGAGTGAGCTCTGAGGGTGTGCTGTCATGTTGGTAAGGACAGGAACAGGAACGTTTGACTAAAGATGAGGTAGTGGTAGTGCCAGCCGTGTGGCCATTTGCAAAGTTTTGTTGTTCACCAAACTTCAGACCTTTTCAGTGTTCCATGTGTATATGTAGTTAAAACGCTCAGGGCTGGTCTTGCCTCCTCAGCTGTTCCCTCTGCCCTCATGCCTTTGCCTGTAGCTGCTCCATTTATACTCCTACCCTTTTGGTACATCTCTGAGGGATTGGTATTTGTCATTTGCACAGCATGGAGCACACACAGATGATGTATGTTCACACATTTCTTAGGAGTTTCAAACCTGTGCCCTGCCATGTATTTAGCCCTGTGGGGCTCCAGATGAAGCTGCCTTGATACCTTGCTGTGTGCTGAGGCTGTAGAATTAATGATTCTGTCAGGTCAGCCCTGGAATATCTCTTGGCTGCAGTGGCTTCTTGACTGCTGGAGGAAGGCGGCTGGCAAGAACTTTCATCATAGGAAACCCATGACATCCACATCGCATCAAAAACCATAAAAACTTGTTTTCCAAACCTGAGCTCTTATCCTAGTTTTTGGGAGTCTCTGTATCTTCACTTACGAGAGGAATAGTGGCATGTAATTCTATAAGTGTATCAGCATAATAGATGATTTGCATGACTTTTTGTCTGACGCTAGTTATATTCAAACATACACCTTTTCCATCAGTTAAGCTGTCTATTCCTTTCTGGAATTCCAGCACAGGTTATTCTGTATCTGCTGAAATTTTTATTGTTTATTTTGTGTGTCATTTATTTTGATGCCTTTTTTTGAGCTTGAGCAGTCAAACAGCAGAATTCCGTGTGAAGACAGTGTAGTTGTTAAATATAGAAACACAGACTTCTACTTAAAATGCAGAATTACCTTCTATCTGTGGTTAATAAGATAAACCTGTTATCTTTGTGTGTCTGTTCACAGATCTTACAGAACCTTTCTAATGTAGCAAGAGTACCATTTTGGAAATGACTTCAATATTTTCTGAATTTTACCTTTAATTTTCCATATAAAAATTGCAACTGACACATTTTTAGCTTCTTGAAACAAAAGGTATATGTGGCATTTCCTAGGATTGGACCTGAATTAGTAGATGTTTGTTGGTGTACCTCCTAGTCTTACTGCCCTTCAGCATAAACAGGCATACAGGGGGCAGGAGGGCAGAGTAGAATGATTTCATTTGACATGTTGAAATATTCTAAAATAATTTCTCCTTTCACTTGCTTCTGCGGAAAACCTCCACAAAGGAAAAAGCATTCCAGCTTTCCTCTGTGAGGACTCCTGCTTGGACTTCAGTGTGGTATTCTGGGGCTGTGAGTTCCAGTCTGAGACAGACAGTGATGTGTTATTAGACAGCATTAGTAACGTTTTGAAGAGAAAACTAAACATGACAGTTGAGCAGATTTGCAACTGAAGAGGAAAACATGAACAAAGTTAAGAAGCATATAATTGTGCTCATTCCTACTGTGACTAGCATAGAAATGATTTATTCCAAGTGGCTGCAGTTGCATGCTTGGTCACTTCCTTCCCTGGCTTCAGCCTAATGCTGTTTTCTGCCATTTTCCTGCAGAAAGAAGTTAGTTCTCCTTTTCATCAAAAGTTTGAGATTTTTTTAGCTTTTAGTAATCCAGTCAAGTTTTTTTCAATTAAGCAAGCTGTGGCAGCTTGTAGATATTCCAGCTTTGTTAGCCTGGTGTTCCTGAGAAGGCTCAGAATGTTAATTATGCTGACAGTCGTAGTTAACCAGCCTGTAATCAGCTGCTGCTTAGGCAGGGGTCACCCATCCGTGCCAGTAATGGTGGACTAGAACTTTATGGTTTAAAAGAAACATGCAGGTATGTTTTGACTGTTCCATTCTGTATTTGCCATCCTTCTTTGTCTTTTCCCATTGAGGTGTCTGGCAGACAGAGCTCTGAAGAAACCACATCCTTAAATTTAAAATGACCCATTAGCTCATCTTCTAATCTCTACCTAAGACAATTGTCTTAAATTAAACGTGATGAAATAAAAAAAAAAAAAAACCATACAACCAAACCCCAGCATGTTTGGGTGATTTCAAAAAAGCACAACAGACTCTCATATAATTAATTAATTAAAAAGAATGAAACTTCTGCGTTCCTGCATATTTATTTTGCATTCTGTGACAATGTACTCTACTGCTTATTTAAACTAAATGTCTTTCATCCAATGGACAGGACAGCAAACAAATGACAAACCAACTCGAAGTGACTCAATACATGTGTAAAACAGTAAAGATCTGCAAATAGTTAATTGCTGTTGGACAAAATGCTGAAGGGTAGAGGAGAGGAAGCTGACACAAAGAGAATTGGAGTTTTCACTCTTTTTTCTCTTTCTTGCCAGAATATAACAGTAGGCATGTTGTATTTTTGTATTTTGTAAATCCTTCTATCCAGCATTCTGTATCTCCTAAGTAGGTAAGAGGCTTAAAGGCACCTTTTCCTCTTGCAGCTTAGTTGCAGACAGTAGTGGTTAGAAAGCAAGAAATGCTGCAGTTGATAACCAGGTAGAGACTGTGGCCAGCCCATGTAAGGGAGACACAGGAGAGCTGAGCCTGAGTCCACAGCTTCATTTTGTGTCCCTGAATGGTAACAGGAACTGGGAGAAAACAGAAACACTCACAAACATGGACTCGGTTTTAAAACCATTTGGCCTCCAGACAGACAGAAAGCAGGGGTACCTCCATCCACATGCTCTTACAGGGAACCTCTTTTGTCACAGATCCGTGACAGGAAGATCTTCTCTGTGTGTCATAGAGAAACAGAGTGGTCTTCCAGCATATGTTTGTGTTATCATTTATTTGTGATTTAGACAGATTGACCAGGTTGAAATCAGGAACAGGAATAGACATCATGTGCCAATATACTTAACACAACAAAAATGCTTCCTGTGGCCATTTCTGCTGCTCTGGGTTGAGCAGTTTCCTGTGTGTAAGTCTGTAAACTTCTAGTAAACAAATGTGCTTTATTCTATCAATGCAGGACTAAAAAGAGCCCAAATCGTAAGATAACTGTGTACAAATCTAATACACAGAACAGCTGTCAATAGAGTGGTGCTCCAATGTTAATTAGTTTGAAATTCGTAAGAAAAGTAGGACAGAAGAACTTTTCAGTGAGAGCCAAATATGCCTTTGTTTTTTCCTTTGTATCACCAGTCTGTCTCATTTCAGCTGTACCGTTTAGTTGACACTATGATAATTGAGCCCCACAATACAGTTCCTGAGGGACTGCTAAGGTGATGTGCCCCGGTGCAGTTCAAGTGCACAAAGAGTTCACACGGGGTATTTAGTAAAAGCTAAAAGACAAACGTCTCATGTTTCAATGTAAAAGCCAGAAAGTAACTAATGGCTCGTGGGAAAAGAAAAAACCAAGGTACCGTATGGCCGCGTTACTGAATAAGTGCTGTCTCTTATGAAGATCTTTGCAGTTTCCTTTAAAATACCCAGGACTTGCTGCTCCAAGACAGAAAGCTGGAAGAGATCCAGTACTCTTATCTGACATAGCAATTTCAATGTTTTTCTCAGTGTGATTTAGAGTCAAGTAGAAATGCGCTGTTGGAATTGAGATATTTGTAAACGGATAAAAGTCTTGGATTGTATCAGAACACCACTGCCTCAGAGCATTTCCAAAAAGAAAACTATAAATGTCCTTGAATGCATTTGCACCTTACATAAATTCAGAAAATCAACATTTTAAAGAAGACAGTAATTCATATGTTCATGTAAAGACCAGGATTTAATATTTCACCCTTTCATAAAAACAGAAACATGAGAGAAGCAGTGAGTGCCAGCCTCTGTAACAGTTGAGCTGCAGACTTCTTAATTTTGATAAAGCAAAGGTTTACCTGAATCCAGCTTTAGTAAAGGTTTCCAATAACTGTTTCTACTGGGGTTATTCACAAAATCCAAATCTGCTTGTGATGGTTTTAATACCTTTAGTGAGAACTATAGCAGTCTCCTGTCATTGCCCATTCCTAATGTAGTGGGAATTGCCATAGTACTGATAAACTTCAAACTTCTACTTGAAAAATGTTGTTGTAAATTACATTGGGGATGCAGAGAATGAGAGAATTCCTACTCTCTGTAAGGGTTTTATTCAGTCAAATGACTTAACTGCTGACAGAATTAATTATCATGTGAGTATGGTTAAGTTGCAGAATTTCACAATGGGAGGGGATTCTCCATTGGTATATTTTTCTCTCTTTTTGAATATTAAATCTCAGATCATATTGTAAACTAATGCAATATGTTACATGCAAAGATTAAGGGCTGGAGAGTTGCTCATCTTCTTAAGTATGTCAAAATTAGCCTCTTAAATGTTCAGCATCTGATTTGATAGGTATGGCAGAGACCTTTCTTCTGTTGCTGTTCTTTTTCTCAGTTACTGGAAGTACTTTATGATTTTTTTTTATTATTTTCAAATGCTTCTCTAGGACATTTGTATTCTTTGTTTAGGTTGCCACTTACCTGGTATTTTTTACTTTAGACCACTTGCAGCAAAAATGTATGAAATGCCTTATGTCCCACTGTGCCTAGAATGTATTTGGAAAAGAGTAAACGTTTTTAGTGCTTTACAAGTTTGCAGCCTCTGCCACATCTCGCTGCTGTTTGTTTTTTGCTTTCTGCACAATTTGCTTGGCGCCGTGCGCTGCTGCCTTGTCAGAGGCTGGCTCCAAGTATTGTGTGTGTGTGTGTGCTGCCTTATTTTATTGGCCACAGTTTAATGCAAAAGCAGCCAGCAGCAGCAGCAAAGGAATCTGGGGTCTTTCAGTTCCCATTCTTTCCATTGTTATCATTCAGGAAAGGCAGTAACCACGTAGGAAAGCATTGATGAATTCATTAGAGAGTTTCCCATATTCTCAAACACATCATTATATGGAGTGATGCACTATTTCAGCACTTTCGGGAGTGCTGATGAGCAGGAATAGCGGTGGGTTGGATAGAGATGTGTATGGCAGAGCAGCAGTGTCCTCCTGCACCTATGCATGTCTGTCAGAGGAGTTGACTGATCAAGTTCCGTTATTTAACCTAACAATTTACTGGGCTTATGTTGTGCTGATTCTTGTTCCTTATGCAATGAATTACTGTCTCAGCTTGTCTCTAATTTGTACTTTACATGATTAGAACAGAGGTCGGAGGTAAATCTTCCATGTAGTCACTGTTTGGGTAGGTTTACTCCTGATATTCAGGGTGATTCATCTAGCATGTTTTATACTGATTACATTCATGCATTTTGAATTTGAGCATAATCATTCCCTAAGAGCTTGTGAGTATGTATAGACATACTTGTGTGTGCTGTAGGTAGTGTCTTTAGAAGACGGATAAAATCTGAAATGCAAATATTCTGTTTTCATGGAGTCTGAGACTATAGGAATTGTTGTTGGCTTTGAAACAAAATGAATAAATGGGAACTCACTATAAAGTGCTGCTGCCTCTCCTGAGTTTTGCCATTACCTTTATTTAATGGAATAGGTTTTGACATCCATCAGGCAGCTGCACTGGCTTCTCATTCTCTTTACTTCCCCACGAAAGGGAATTATTTTACGTGATGAAAAAGCAGTATGACTCTTCTGTTAAATGCAGTCTGCTTGCAGAGGTCAAGAGCCATGAAAACACCATACAGCTGAAATGTTCTTGGCTCTGGTACCACCAGGGGTATATACTGTTTAGTCTAAACACACTGGCATGAAAGATGTCCTTCTCTTGTAGGTAGCTATCCTTCATGCTGTTGAATGTCTTTGCGTGGGGTTAGGGAGACAGGCTCTAACATTATGTCTCCAATTTGCATCACAATTAACTTGGAACTGAAGCAGGTAACTTAGGTGACATTCTAAAGGGGAGCTTTTGTGTCCCGTTATTCTGGATTAGTGCTCCACGGGGAAAGAGACTGAGATCTCCAGATTATCACCGCCTTGTGGGAAGTCTCCCCCACACTGGGAAGAACTCCTGTTTGTGAGGTTCCTTCCTGCAGGGTAGATGAGGCCCTGGTATGCTTCACCTTTCTCAGCCCCTGCTAGCTCAGTTTAAGTTGTGCATTTCACCCACGTGGCACCAGTGTGTGAGTAGTTCCTGTGTGTGTATCTGTGTACCAGTACCAGCCTTCAGGCTCCTCACAGCCGCACGTCAGTGCTGTCCTGGGATTGGGCTGTTTTCTTTCTCCCTGATATATCTATTAATCAGTTTGTAAATCCAAGCTCAATCACTTTCTAATGCACAAAGAAGTAATTAAACATCCACATGATCTTTAATACAGGAGTTTTAGCATAGCAGACAAGGGACATGTTTTGATTTTTGGAAGATTGTTGCCAAATGTTATTGCTCTGGAAAAAGATTACAAGGGAAGTGCAGTAATTTTTTTATCCATTTCCTTGACATTCCCATTTAGTTATAGCTGAAACAATAATGGGTGCTTTTTTGGACTGACACAAGTCCAAGGGGAGAGATGGGACGCACCCAGGGGTACTGAGGGAGCCGGCAGAGGTGCTGGCTGAGCCCCTTTGCCATTTCCCAGCAGTTCTGGCTGACTGGGGAGGCACAGGTGACTGGAGCTTGGCCAGAGGGACACCCATATATGAGAAGGGCTGGAAGGAGCATCCAGGGAGCTCAGCTCACCTGCCACACAGGCCTGGCAAGTGGGAGGTTCAACAAGACCAAGTGCTGGGTCCTGCCCTTGCGTTACAAAACCCTGTTTTCATATCTGGGATCTCCCAGAGCTTATAATTAGACAAACGTGTTTAGAATGAACTGAGGGGAAAAAGATAACAGCTTTGATTTAAGGCAATGAATGGTTAGCCTTCCTTCTCTTATTTCTTCTCTGCCAGATAAAACTCCCACCACTTCAGTGTTGCCATGCAATAAATTTGTTTTGTTGGGTTTGTTCCCTCTTTTGACTTGATGATTCATTGAGATCAAACTGCACTTCTAAAATTTCTGTTTATTATTTTTCTGTGCTTGGTATTTTGAGGACTGCTTGAAAAAAATTGACTATTTTTTTCACCAGGCTAATCCTAACTCATATTTTCTACAATTAATTTTGTTGAAAGAAATGCAACTTTAAAAAATTTTGTTTATTTTTTGGTAGTCAACAGGCAAAGGAATGCATTTGCTATTGAGCTTGCATGAATACTCAGGACATCTACCATGCAATGCTCCTCTCCTCAGGTTTTGGTTTTTTTTCTGTCTTGGGTAGAGTATTTTTAGACCTGTTGTTTCATTCTGCTCCTTCTCCATGCCTGCACTCTGACAGCCTCACCCTAAGAGCCCTAATTAGCTTAGCTGCGGTGAAGAACAGGCACACAGCAAGGAAAGAACAGCTGGACTGAGAGGGATCAAAGGAGGGTGGCTGGCATAAAGGAGTTCTGGATTGCAGGCATTGTGGAATTAGGGTAGAAGAACGTAAATCCAGCTAGTACAAAGGCAAAAGCGTAGGAGAAAGGGAAAAGACACTGCTGGATCTAGAAGAGTATTTTTGGAAGAAAGCAAAAACAGGACCTCTGATAGTAAAAACAGAAATCCACTTCTTTAGCACCAAGAAGTCATGATAACTTTAATTGTAATCAGCTTTAATGAAAAAGCCTGGTTCTTGTAGATGAGAAACTTGAGGCAGTTTAGGGCAGAAGATTAGGGGGGAACTCTGTCAGATGTCAGACAGGGTTTGCAGTATGAGGGGAAAATTCTTGCATAGATTAGAATTGTAATAACTCTGCAATAGACATCTCCAGGAAGGGATGAGAGCTGTGGAGAAGGGTGTGGTATTGAATTGAAGCTAAGAGTTTGTACAAAAAAAATGGGTTTGGGACAAGGGACAGATCTCAGAAAAATATTGTCTGGTCAGCTTACACTGGGACCCTGTTTTGAGGTAATGACACGAACAAGTGGCTGTTTGCACGCTGCAGAAAGGCTCCAGGCTGTTCCTCGTTCTCTTTTTATTTTACTTATGTCCACGGGATCTCTGATATTGGAATAGAAGGACTCTCCATTCACTAGACCAGTGCCAGGATCCAGCTAGTACGAAGGTGGCAGTGCCAGGTGCTGTCCTTGGGACACTGAGCCCAGGCACCACACAGGCTGGGGGCAGAGTGGCTGGAAAGCTGCCTGGTGGGAAGGGACCTGGGCTTTGTCCTTTGGGCCTCACCACCTCTTAGGGGTAAAGCATTTACACACTGATGCGGACAAATAGTCACAGTAATGTGCTTACCTCATTTATTGTAGATTCTAAGCGCACTTGGGGGAAGCTGTCACTTCCCAGGGAGTTATTATATGGGAGTCCTTGGATGCATTTGACTCAGGAAGCGTTCTCAGATTGTTGCTACAGTGAACTGGCAATGGCTGATGTTGCACTTCCGTGCAGCCCAAATCCAGCTGTGTTCTGCTGCCAGACATTTAACCAAGTCTAAAAATTTGACAGTTTAATATTCTAGTCATAATTTCCCCTGACCACCACTGCCAATATGATTGTTGTATAATAATTGAGGTGGATATGTTTGGTATTCTCGGATTCTCACTGGTTGTTGATTAGGGCTTTTTTATATAACATAGACTAGAGAATAGGTTCTGGTGGCCTTTCCCTCTTGGGAGGTCATGTAATCTTTCAGTTTAATGAAACCATTTGGGTATACTGAATAAGACAAAATCTATTTTTGAGGTATTGATTGGAACAAAATTCAAAAGGTCAAGTGTAATGCTTGATCTTGGAGTCTCTGGCTTAATACTCTGTTAAGGTAGGTATTAAGTATTAGGCTTGGCTGCTCATCATGGATCAGGATTCATGAAACAGAGAATGAGATGCTGTTTAAGGCTGGAGTAGCTGGCACTCTGTATTTTGGACCACTGAACGGGGACTGTTCAGGGATGAAATGGTTCTGGTTTTATCAATCTTCAACACTTGCAAGCATGCCTTCAAATTATAACACAAGTTCAGTTTAGGTCTTTAGTATAAATTTATTAGCTGGAGCAGAGTCAATGGACAGTATACAGGAAGGGTTAACGCAGCCCTACAAATTCATGGTATCACTGGAAAAAAGACGTGACAGATGTTATCAAAAGATAAAACATGAAGAGTGACAGATATGGTAGTTCTTTTCAGAGCTACTTATAGACCGACCTTCTGTACAGCTTGATGGTTTGACATCATTGATCCATACTGATTTCATTGGGGAGCTCAGAATCGTTGCTGCCATTATTTAATTAGTGCTTTGAAGCTATTACAACAGACAGAAAGCACATAAGCAGCTTCAGAGCTGTTAGGATTGTAATGCTTCACTTTCACAGCGTCTTATACACTGAGAAATCAGGGGAATCTGCCACCTCTACATGAAGGTTTGCCTTAGCACAGATAGGAGAAGAATATTTGACAGCAGACATACAACTAGAGGAAGAGAAAAACCTGACTGTACTTTGGATCTCAGTTCTTGATGTGTTTATATCTTTGATTCAAAATATTGTTCTACATTCTGTGATGATAGATTTTTGAGAGATTTCTTTGGAATTACTAAATATTTAGAAATGTTGTATTACTGCTTCTCTTTTCAGAGCTATGAATATTTATGGAATGAAGTGAGCTTTTCTCTGTCCATCTTCACTGTTTTACTTCATGATAGTACATAAGGATATGAGCCTACTTCTTGTATTGATATGGAGTGCTCATCTCTAGGAGTGCACATCTCATAGGGTCCTACCCTACATCCCAGGGGTTTTCTTCTCCCCTCGGGGTTATGGCAATAGACAGCTTGGGAGATAGAAAGGTGTGGTGCACAGGCTCCAGCAGGAGAAACTGTCTGGCTGCAGTGAAAGGTTGGACCCTGCATGAATGAGTTAAACTTTCGTCCTGAATCCTTAAAGTTGTGTTTATCCTGCAGTGAGAAAAGGTTCTTCTCTTTAAGGGAAGTTAAAATTGTTCAGTGGGAATAAAACTTTTATGGCAGAAATTGTTCCCTGAGGAAGAATGGAATTATAAGAACACAGACTTGCCTGCCAGTCTGGTCTCTGTGGGAATGACACCTTGTATAAACAGCATTTGTTCCTTTCTGAGTGTGCATTAAAGTGATATCTTTGGACACTTGTGGTGATAGAACTCTCAGACCAAAGCCAAATTGCCTCCCACAGTGGAAGGTATTTGAATTGAAATAATTAGAAAAGTTCTGTTAGAAACATTTTAGTCAAGGGTTTTTGCTATTGCAGCAAAAGGCAATTCATTCCTTGGGGCTATAGAAAGGTATTTACTTTAAAATCAGTTGGAAAACTGGATTTAATTAATACCTAATAAACACAGAATTAATAAAAACTAATGCATATACAAAACAATCTTAATTGATTACACACATTGCTTTAGCACTTTTAGATGACATTGAATTTTAAAATGTGTACTATTTGAATACATACATTCCCTGATACTGCAAGCAGCTCAATATTATTGCAAAAAAAGACATGCTGGTAACAATGAAAGAAACCAGCAATTTTATTGTTTTGTTTAGATTCCAAAAATCAGAGGTGAGGAGCAAGGTAACTGTTCCTGGATTTTATTGGTAAATTCCTCGTCTGCCTTAGTGTGACTGAGTTAATAACAGCTAAATGGTTTGATGTTGAAGTGAGAGAGGGTGCTTTAAAAGAGGTTCTGGACTGAGAGGTTTATTTTTATTTCAAGGAAGATGATATTAATATAAATCATATTAACTTACTGATGATAAAAAATACAGCTTTAAATGCCACCAGTGCTAGCATAAGTTTTCAGGTTGGTGGATCTGAATATAACTGGCAGCAATCATCCCGGCACACTCGTGTCTGCTGCTGAGGCCCAGGTTTTAATCCAGTGTGCCTGGGGGGCTGGACAAACTCTCTTTCCCTGAAGGAACGCTGCATTTTGGGGGTATTCAGAAAGTTAATTAGGAGAAGGAGGTAAGCTGAGCTTCATGCTTCTTCCGCTATTCTAAAATCCCAGCTACTCTTGCAGCTGGTAAACACCAGTGTAGTTCAGAGCTGTGAACAGGTGTCTCTGTTCAACTAATACAGGGTATATGCTGCTGTCTTTAAGTAGGCTCTAAAGGAAATTAAATAATTTGTGTTTTTTTCTGCTGTAATAGAAGTGTGTTTTTGTTTACTGGTTTGACAGGTTAACATTGATTGAATAACTAACCCATCTGATGACCTCTAACAGCCAGAGAAATCAAATTTGGTATCTTGTATCTTCCACGTAAGCCGAGATGCTGTGAGAAATCTGTGTCACTTTAGTGAGCTGCATTCCTTAAATCCTCCGGGGCCCAGAGGGCATTGGCTGTGATCCTGTGGTTGGCCAACACAGCTCTCCAGTGCTGATTCCCCACTCAGGGCCAAAGTCAGATTTTAGTAGAAATAGCTGCAGTTCTCTACAGCATAGAAGAGCTTAATGAGGTTTAGGATGCCAGATTTCAAGTGTTCATTACTTAGTCACTTCCAGCTTTATCCTTCTGTAGTCTGGAAACTTAGATCTAAAGTAGCCAGAGTTTTTTTGAATGTGTGATTCTTACCATATGGGCTGGAAGCTAAATTATAGGGAAAAAATCCAATCATTTAATAGAAATAAGCTTATAATTGTATTTTGTCAAGTATTTGAAATATTTGAAAAACTAGCTTTGGTGTTTAGCATTAACTTTGATGGGAAAAAACAAATTTAAGAAAACCCACAAAAGCAACAAACCAACCAACCAACCAAACAAAACCCCACCAAACCAAATATTGCAAGTCTTCCAAATTGCCATCCCAGGGTCAAAACCTGAAATCTAAGTTGCAGGAATGTTACTAATAGTTTGATCTGAGATGTTGAACTTCAGAAATAGGCTGTAAGAGTATAAAAATGTTCTTTGTAGTGATGCTTAGATTTCTGCTTTCAAAAATATTTAACAGTTCTTTGATTTTTCCCGATCAGATACAGGTTTGAGATACTATATGTGTGTGATGACTAAAATTGCCTTTGTAGACATGTGCATGTTTTCAAGTGCAGTCAGATCTTTGGAATACCTGTTGTGAGAGGCAGAAGCAAAAGCAAAAGTATTGATACTTTGAGATGCCCTTGGAGACCTGTGATACTACGTGAAAATTGAGTGTTTTGGAATGACAGGTCAGTACTTGGGCTTGTGGATTTGTGAGCTGGGAACCATAGAGCGGTGAAGGCAGAAGCACGAGAGATCAAGCTCTGAGGAGTGGATCTGTAAGGCAGGATGGGAGACAGTGGGGACATGAAAGTATTACTGAGAGAGGACGTTTCTGTGGCATTTTCAAAGGCTGGCACTTGAGGATGCCTGCCCAGCACCCACAGGACAGCTGGGGTGTGTCCCTCTGTTCCCTGCAGCACAGGGCTGCTGGCTATGGCCCTCCCAGCTGCTCAGGGCTGTTCTCTGCTCCCTCACAATTCCCACATCTCGATTTGATTATAGTGCAGTATCTGTTAAGGCCACTGTTAGCTGCACCGAGGACTTTGTTGGGAAATGCATTAAGCAGGCATGGCAAACTGCGTGTGCATCTCTTCATATGCACATCCCTTGCTTGGGTTACAGAAACATTTTAATTCATAGTTAGGTATTTCAGTTATTAATGAAAAAAAATGCCATTTTTAAGGTACTTGTTTACACACATTTTGTAATTGCACTTGGAAGGCCAAGGAAAATGTATTTTTCAGAGTGCCTGGCATAATGTGGTTGGTGTGATGGTAAAATCGTTAGCACTGGTAGATTTTATCTTCATTGCTGTTCAAAACAGTGAGGAATTCTAATGTGAGAGTATTTGTTATTAAACTAAGACATACTTAAGTGTCATCTAGAAATATGCTTTTTGTTGGCACTCATGAATTCACATGGCAAAGACTGAAAACAGTGATGTGTACAGTGAATACTTCTACAGTGGCATATGCATTTTATGAACTGTGAAGAGGACAACCTACTACGTTTATTTTGCTGGAAAAGATCCAGAAGAATGAAAATATCTGTATGATTCCTTTAGCAATTGGCATAGCTGTTGGAAGTAAGCTGTTTCTCTGGCTTAATTTACTATGGATTATTTTAGTTCGATACATATTTTAGTTAGTGTGCTATCTTATTGTTTAGTTTAAAAGACGAGGAGACTTTTGTAGGGATCTTAAGTATTTCAATTTGAAATTTTCAAAGCAGTGCAAGTGATTTAGAAATCTAATTTATGGACTGTGATGACAAATTGAAGAACTATGGCTTGTTATGATCACAGAGATTATTTGGTTAACTGGAATAGTATTGGATCAATCCCTCCTCCTCTTGTATTTTAATCATCTAACTGTGTATGTGACACCTTCAACAAACAAAACCAACAAAAGGGAGTTTTTAACTTTGTTTTGGGATGAAATACTGCCTTACCTGACCTCTTCTGTCTGGAAGTGAGACCTGGAAGCCAGAGGCACAGGCTGAAACCATGTCAGGCTGAGTGGTGTGATATCCTGAGACAGATGTCTGATCTCTGCATGAGGAGGGGAATTGGATGCACCATTACTATCCACTAATAACCTCTTGGTAGCTGTTCTTTTTATGTATCATTTTCTGAATTCCCCTCTGAGAACTGGCTGTCTTCTCCCAATTGATTGATTATAGAGGGAATGTGGAGTGCTGTCTCTAAATGGCCTCCAGTTTTATGCATTCAAGTTACTTGGAGAAATTCAGGAGTGCCTGGATCCAGCCTGAAATTTCCAGTACGGGAGGGGTACTGCATTTAAGGATTAATTCAGTTTTGCCTCCACTCAGTACAAAATCTTAGTTTAAACCCTCTAGCTGTTTTGAAATGTAGTTTGAAAATGCTGAAAATTGAAGGGGATTAACAAGATATACATGGAATTTGGGACATTCAGAAGGGGCTTCCACTGTTTGATACATAATCAGCGTCAGTGTGAGCTATAGGTAGTGTGTTTTTCAGCAGACAGTTTCTGGTAGACTGCTTTTCTTTCAGATAGTAGCACTGAGATGTGATTAGCAATTCCAGGAGAGACACAAGTCACTGGCGTGTTTTTGCTTCTTGTGTTGGGTGGCATCTTGAATTGGAGGGAAGGGAAAGAGGGGGAAGAAAAGCGTCTTCGAAATAGTTGCAGTTCTTGGAAAACAGTGGAGCTGTGGTCCTGGCTGATTTCTGTTTGCCTCATGCTGGGGGAAGTAAAGGAGTCAGAAGAGACTGAGCTCAGGCAACCTTGCAGTCCCCATCCCTTCGTTCCTGATGAGACCTGGGGTGTGAAGAGAAGGGGAGAACACCAAAAGTTAGCAGCTCTCCAAGAACGGGATTTGGTCAAACATTTTGTAACAAACAAATTACCTGGCTAAAGCAGCATTTATTTGTGAACCGTTCATGAGCAAGCATTCTTCTTCACTTATATATTATTAATGTTGACATAGTTTGTGAACAAATGTTAGCCCTTGGGCAGGAACTGTTTGCTTGAATTATTTGCAATTTATTGTTGATGGCGTGCAGTTGCTCACCTGGGTCACAGAGTATTGTTTTTCCTTGGCGGTTCAGTGCCTGAAGAGCGATGAATTATGTGTAGGAAGCAGTGAGACACAGTTTTATGCACTGCAGCTGTGGGTTTGTACTGAGGTGGATGCCAGCCCTGGCTCACCAAGGCCCAAGGTCAGCAAGTTGTGCTGCACATTGCCAGTAGGTGGGAGCACACGATTTGGAAATTACTTGTGTGTATTTTTTGTCCTACTTATTTTTCCTTACATTTTTGGCTGATTGCTCTCAGAGACAGGATCCTGAGCAGTGGGGACCTGTGGCCTGATTTCTTACACTTGTTCTTGTATTTGTATGAAATCCCAAAAACTTGTGTATCTTTTTTGGATGTGGTTGGGTGTAATGTAGCACTAAATTAACTGTGACTGATCTCATGAAGATCTGAAGAAGCATTGCATGTGAGCACAAACATTATACATGGGGTCATTTTATGGTTTGCTTTTGTGTCAGGTGGATTGTTCTGCTGAATTATGGCAAAGATTATTTTTTGTTCACTTTACCATTGTAAACTAAGTGAATGGTTCTTTTTGGACCTGTATGGTAGAAGAGAGGCAGTCATATGAAAATTCAGTTACTTGGAAGCTTGGGAAATAAGAAATAATAATAATTTGTATTTTTTAGTATCATTTGGAGTAGCTGAATAGAAAGGAAAAACTTAGGAACAACAACATACCAAAGAGAAGGTATTTATTCCTTTAAATCTTTCATGTTTATTCTGGAAGATAATCCTCCCTCTTGTTAAGGGCTTCCTCACACCAGTCTATTTCTGCAGTCCATTATTAATACAGGATGTATGTATATATGTATCTAATGCACTCCTGTACACAAATGGGAAACTTCCTTGCATGACAGTGGATTTTCTGTTATCGTTTAAAACTGTAAGGAAAAAGAGGGAAAAATATAGTAAAAATACAACATCATTTTAATAGCACTTTGAATTTGTTTATCTATTCATATGTATTATAACTAATTGTTATTTTTATATGCTACTATTTGCATTTTATAGTGTATTCTTGAAGGCAATACCATTAACACAACTCCAGCTACTATTATTGAGCAATGTAAAGCCATATTTTAGTGGTTATATCATCAATAAAATAGCTCTTTCAAAACTAGTTTTTCCACATCTTGAAATTTTGTTTGAGCTTCAGATGAAAATTATATGTATATAGATTAGAATGAATGCTAGGAAAACATGGTATACATTGTTTTGGTTATAAAATATCTCTATTTAAAAACAAAATCAAGGGAAACCTTCTAAAGACAAGGAGATGACTACAAAATCAGCACAGGAACTGACAAGAGCTCATCAGTTCTGGCTTCCAGTGCTGTCTTCGCTTGCTGCTGGGAGAAGGTGAGGCCAGTGTGAGGAATCTCCTTTTGTTGGTGTGCAAAGTTTTACTGCACTCAAACCCCCCCTGCTGTGCTACTGCTTATTTGATTGGACTTCTTCACACTTAAAATTGGAAACTTTTTTGATGTGTTTTCCTGGCTTGAAGCTTTTACAAAATAATTGCTATTTAGCTTGGGTTCTTAGGAAAATGAGGCTTAAATGATTACATTGCTTTCTGTGGGCTCCCCTTGATACACATCCCCAGCAAGTCCCTGTGGACAGGCTCTGCTCAGTTCTTAGAGGCCTCTACGGTCTTACAGTCATTCTAAGAAGAGCCAAGATCGTGTGTACTAAATACGAGTTGGTTTTACTCTTGATAGGTCTTGAATTTCACATTGTGTTGTCTCCTGGGGCTTTATTCATGTCTTACTCTGTGAAATGCTATAGTAAGAAAAAAACCTCTGAAAATAATGTGAGGAACATTCTTGTCATTCTCCATCTACTAATGGGTGTTCATGGAGGATTAGTAGATGAGTCTTGAGGACGTTCCAGAAACTTCACAGAATGCCCATGTTCTCCCAGACATTGAGCAGCGCTGTGGTGATGAATTGGTTTGGCTGCAGAAAACGTGGGATCCTTGTCCATTAACTGCAGCAATGTCAGAGAGCTGTAATCCCAAAGGGAAGGGCATGGATTGGAGAGCACACTGCGCCTGCAGGAGTGTGCTGCTCTCCTCCTTTCACATGCTCTGAATCTCCTCCTACTCCCTTAAAGGGAGGGAGTGGGTGAGCAGCAGACACCCTCTGCCCTCGCCTCAGTGACAGGACAGCACTCTTGTGAGGTTTGGCCATGTTCCTCCCACTGCAGGGCTACAGCTTTTGGCTTTAAAGGGAGGGGACGTGGGGCAAGGGAGGCTGAGTGTTTTCAGAGCGCTGTTTGTAGTGTTACTTTGGTGGCTCTCGTGGATACAGAACTAGTAAAACCTGATAGCCTGCTTAACTCTCACCTTTAATGGCATGCCAGGGATCCATCGGAGACCACAACACTGACAGTGATGCATCTGGAATGGCTTTGCATGAGCAGAGTTTCTCACATACCCTGAAGAGGAATTTTGGGTGACAGGAAACTACTGCTGGGTTCTCCCTGAAGTCACCAGCAGCATCAGGATGCCCAGATTGGTAGAGCTCATTCAGCTTCTTCACAGAGGATATACAGGCACTGCTGCAGTTGCAGACCTTGTAGAACGAGGGATGAAGGCAGGACAGTAAACTTTTGTTGTCCTTTTTTCACATGTGACAACCTTAAGGCAGTGGAATGAATGGCTGCAAACTCTTTGCTCTGAGATCTTTTGCAATTTCTGAGATGAAGGGGTGCAAATTCACATTTAGAGGGGGAAGACCTTACATGAAAAACCTCTAGGGTGGGCTCTGTCTCTTAAAAGATACAAAGTCTGTGAACATGGGATTTGTAATCAGAGGAATTCAGGGACAAAGAAAGCTTAGGGAAGAAATGAAAAGAGAGAATTGTGATTTCATAGCAGATGTAATGAAGGTAGCAAAAGAGAGGCCGTGCTAAATGTAATCAGGCATTGATTCCCTTTGGGGAATGACAGAAACGGCAGCGCTGCCGGGGCTCTGTGCCAGTTCCATCCACTGCCAAAGTACCCATACAGCTGTTGTTTGGAGATAGCATTTCTCTGGAATGTGCCATTTTCTTCTATTCCTGGGAGGGGGGAGTGATAGGTAGTTTATTTGAAATCCATCAATGTAAAATGTATTGTAAACAAAGACTGCACATGCTATCATGCCACACTTTCCCCCATTTTACAGCCTCTGCATAAATATGTAAATCCTCCTTCAGAATGTTCAGTGGATGGGCTGTACATGAGTGACCTGTGGCATACACCAGCCTCTTGCTCTGAACAATAAGCAAAATTAATTAATTGTGTTGAAAAACGTGGGTTTTATGCAGTTTAGTACAAACCAGCTCAGGCCTTAAGGGAAATGTCTTGTTGTATCTTGCTGGCCACAAACAACTGTGTGTGTGCTGGTGATTGCTTGGTGATTGCATTTCTGCCACGCACTGACCTCTGTCTGTCTGTCCTGAGCTCTGGAAAAACACCTTCTGCTCCCCTGTATCCTCATACCTATTGCTGGGGATGCAAGAGGAGCTTCCTCTGTGATGTGAGGAGGGTACTTGGGCAGTCAGGCCGTCCTTCTGTTCTCTCAGACATTGTATCTGAAACAGCTGAAGAGCCAAATCTAGGACAGGCAAAAAGAAGTTTTAGACCAGGAGTTTAATCTTTAAAAATCAGAATATAGAACCAGGCCAATTCTGAACAGTAGGGTAAACAATTTGTCATAATATTAAGATATATTTTAATTCCACGTTTTTAATTGTTGTGAAAATCCAAGCTCTTTAGCATGTTTTCCTGGGGAAAAACAAAAATTAGGAGTGGTGTAAACCAGGAGCTGAAAATTTGGATGTATTTTCAGACACAGAGACTCAGTTTCTGTTATTCAGTGGATCAGTTAGCTCTAATCATCTAGGCCAGCTGCTCTACATTAAGCTACACTAATCAGGGTAGTGTCTACTAAAAATACTATAAGATATATTTTAGAGAATTTAGCTATAACTATAAAAGAGAATGAACATTAAATTAGGTCTTTGAAAGAAGTTAAATCCAAATTTCCCTCAGATTTTTTTGCACTAAACCAGCAGTGTTCTTAAAATGCATGCCTCTAATTGATACCTGTACATTGCTGAAATTTGTGGTTTAGACTTGGTCCAGTGTATAGCATGGGGTTTTCTTTGGCTAAACAAGTGCTTGTGTCTCTAAACTAATGACAGGCAGTACTGGAGATTTAAAGCTAATGCATTTATGATAGAAAATAAAATTAGAATTAGCTTTGTGATCAGAATTCAAGCATTAGATGAAGCATCAGCCTCTGTCCTTCTTACCCATCTTTGGCTTTTCATCAGGTAAATGTTATTGTCTGTTTTCCCTGACCTAATATTTGCTTTCTGTTGTCCTGTTCTTTTTTGGCTGACGTTACAGACTGCACCTGTGGTTGTCATGCTCTGGAAAGCAACTGCACGCATGAGTGCTGCAGCGGTGACTGCAGCAGTGCAAACACGGGCCTTTTGATGCAGCATTTCTGCCTGGGCTGGAAGGCCTTTCCCTTTGGGAATGCCAAGAGCACATTTCAGCCTGTGCGAGTGAGCTGGTGGTGGGCACGGCTGAGGAGGTGGGTGTGGGAAGGAGGAGCCGCGGGTCGCCAGCTCGCCCTCAGCGCTGCCCAGGTTCTCTTGGCAGGGAGAGAATGGGAGCTGTACTTCTCCTTTCTGAATGCACTGAAAAAAAAGGAAATGTTGGGCTTTTTGTGTGCTAACTTCAAATACAACTCTCCATAGCATTGTAGTACGAGCAAATCTTCCTGTTCGACTTGGACTGCTGGAAAAGAATATGTCGGTGTGACTTTTATATAGGGAAAATTCAATTGCATTTTTGTTTTATAAATCCTCCGGGGTTTTTGAAATGGAAAACATCTCAGCAAAATGCAGTTAATTTGAGTGCATAATTCCACAAAATATGTATTTTTTTGAAAATAGATGTTTTAGTTTCCAGTAGTTCAAAGCTTTCTTGTGAAAAAAAATCTTCAGTTCTGCTTCCATTTGGACAGTGTTTCTGCTGCCTTCAGTGGGCGCAGCATTGTCTTCTACTGTTTTCTATCAAATTTGTGAAATATTTTTTGTAGGTTCTGTATGTTTTCATCCAGCTCTCCCAATAGCCAGTTTCAGATGCTTTAATTTAGTGGCTAAAGAAACTGTAAAAATTTTGCCTGACTCAGGGGACATACCCTTTTATGTTTTTGTGGGGTTTTTTTATTTTATTTTTTTTCCAAAAATAAACCCCAAACCCCAAAACAGAAAATACCCAGGCATTTAATTTACAGTTATGCAGTGAAAAAACTTTCATAGTGAGATCACCAAACCCTTATCAAAAATAAAGGGGCCTGTGCTTCTTTTGCACACCGAGGGTGGAACTCCTGTCACTTAATTTCTGTATCCGCAGTGCAGTGGGCTCCACCCAGCCCAGCTGACGAGGTTCTGATCCCAGCACTGGGGGACAAGTCAGTGCAGTCAGTGGAAGCCACAGCCTGAGCAGCTCTAGAGGCCAGGTTTGGAATCACAGAATATCCTGAGCTGGACCTGACTCCGTTGTGTGTGTTGGTTCTCCCTCCACGGGCACAGAATGAGTTCCGAGCAGCTCACTCAGGTGTGGGTATCAATAGTGGAGATACCAAAAGTCAGATGGCTTGAGGTGCATGAGAAGGGTGATTTTGCTGCATTCAATATGTGACTTCTCTCGTTGTTGTGTAGCCAAGCGTTGGCAAATCAATAGACTCAGATATTAAAAAGAGAGACTTGAAATTTAAAGTAGCCAACATTTGATACACTAGGGCCTTTCAGATATTGACTAATGGTAACTAGAAAATAGATCAGTACTTTCAATCTGTTAGTTTTGTACTGTTAAAAGATCAGAGAGCTTCATCAAAATACAAGAGGCTGGAACAGAATTCAGAGGATAATTAACCTTTAAGATCAGAAGCATAAATTCCTATACATTCCTCCCTCCTCTCCTCCAGCTGCCAGACATGTCTTGTCAACATAATGCAGACAGGAAATTCTGAGATTTCATAAATTAGCTGAGGAGTAGGTGTGAGTTGTTTGAGACTATCCTAAACAATATAGGTTGTTTTAGAGAGCTGAATTTGCAGTTCTGAATGTGATGCTACATGTCCAGCCAGCATATATTCCCCTTGTGTTTTACATTCAATGCAGCTTTTAAGCCGTTCAGATGGAATTGATATTTCCAAGATCTATGACTGTATCAGTGAGCTAGTCCCATTTGGGTGTAAATCCCAAACACCACACAAATAATTTTAAAGTAAAAAGAAAACAAATTTAAGTTTTGTGGTGGTCAAGTGTGGAATTGGGAAAACTTGGGGTTTTTCTCCTTCATCCAAATGGAAATGACTCTGTGGAAGAAAATGAATACCAGGTTAGAAAAAGAACAAATAAAAGAAAAAAATAACCACAATGCAGCAATGTCTTTAAGGCTGAGAAAATTAAAGGGAATTTGGCTGTAATAAAGGTACTGTATCATAGTGAAGTGTAATGCAATTGTAGTGTTGAGTCCATTTTGTAGGAACAATAAAAAAGACCCTGAAAAGGATTTTTATGTAAAAAAAAAATCCCTATTCCACGTGATACTGTAGATAAACTATATAAATATTTCTCATTCTTAATAAGTACTTACTTTGAGCAATATAGTTATGTACTTGACATGCACACCAGTAAATTCCCACTAGGCTTATATCAGTACTGAATTGGTCCTGTACTTCCTGTCAGTCTCTACAGTTTGATAGTACTTTTATATTTTCATAGCTACTGCTTCTGAAGTAATTGATTCTAGGTGTCTGAGAACCCTTTTTTTGTCTGTGCTGAAGCCAGTCAAAATCTTATCCACAGATATTTCTCTCTATGTAGCAAATAACTGTGTTCCTGTAATGATGATAAACACTATTTCATGTGCATGTCTCATGTAAAGAATGCAGAAACAAAATATGAATAGCACTGAGACTGTTCCTTTCCCATTATATGAGGTGCTACATTACAGGATCATCCTGCTGAGTTATTAACAAAGGCTTGGCTGGTCGTAAACATTTCATAACTGCAAAGTACACTTTGCAAACTGGGTAATACTAACAGCCTTTTAGTCCAGAGTATTTATCATGGCTAAATGCAGTGAAAGTTGGCTTATTATCTCTGTGATTGGAGTCCTGTGTGGCAAAGCCACTCTGGAATAGTGGAGCTGGAGAGTTGTACAGGCAGAATGGCATCCTGGTTGTCAGGCCTGTAAAGCAGCTCTGGCTGTTTCTTCTACAGTCTTGAGGCGACAGCAGGTTACAGAGCCTGCATACTCAGCCTCTGCACTGGAAAAGGAAGGTATGGCAGGCTTTTGGCTCCCCGTCTGCATCCCCATGGCCCCCTGTGACTGCAGGCATTTCCACAGCCACTGTACACCCAAGCTGCAAACCCCAGGTTTGATCCTGTCATAATGGATTTGCACTTGTTTTTGTGCCAGGTGATCTGTAGCGGGAGAGGAGGTGTCCTTGTACTGAATATTCCACCTGACGGAATGTTTTCAATTAGGGAAGGGATTCACAGTGCACCTATTAGGGATTTTTTACCATTTTCTTGTAGATGCAGCTTGAATCTCAAGTCATTAGTGACCAAAAAATGCCTGCTATGTGAAGGTTCAACAGTGGTCCATGTGCAGCAGTGATCATAGTCTGAAGTTCATAAAACATTGATTGATAATCTATCCAAATTGGCTGTTGTGATAGGTAAAAGAAGTGCACAAGTGGCTGCTGTCTCAGACTGGGCTGCATGTTTCTGGCTCTTCCATCCTTCATCTTTTGACTTGATACAATTTTATACTTAATGCCTCCTGCGCTAACTTCTCATCAGTCACTCTGAGGTACAAAGTGCCTCACTATTCCCTGTCAGACAGCTGTTGTATTGATGGTGTACTGTTGATTCCTAAACTCTCCGAGAGTGGAGAGTTTTAAAGCTCTATTGTTCTCTTTTCCCCAAGAGACTCCTGGGAGACCTCTGCCCGCTCCCCTCCAGCCACCTGTTTGTTACCTGTGACTGCTGTGGGTGTCAGCCCTGCTCATTCCCTTCCAGCCACCTGTTTGTTACCTGTGAATGCTGTGGGTGTCAGCCCTGCTCATTCCCTTCCAGCCACCTGTTTGTTACCTGTGACTGCTGTGGGTGTCAGTCCTGCCCGCTCCCCTCCAGCCACCTGTTTGTTACCTGTGACTGCTGTGGGTGTCAGCCCTGCCCCTCCCTGCAGGATGGAGGCTGGTGCTGGGGCAGTCTCTAGGGACAGGGCTGTGGGGAATTGCCCAGCGTGGCTGAAACACCTCCTCTGTGTCACTCCATGTGGGCAGAGCTGGCAGGGACAGAGACAGTTTTTCCTTGGCTGTGCTCTGGGGAGTACAGGCACCCTTTGTCCTTTTGGAGAGGCAGGCCTCAGCGTACACACGCATTTTCACAACAGAGATCCAGTAGTGCTCTGTGCCATTTTCACAACAGAGACCCAGTAGTGCTCTGTGCATGCACCAGAACAACAGTACCTGAGAACATGAGGGATGAGGAAAGGGCTTCTGGGGTTGTGTTCTATGTCCTTGAAAGGCAGGAGGCAAACTTAAACTTCAAAACATGCAGTTGTGTTTGTTCTGCTGAAAAAGGGTCTATCAACTGTGGTCAGAAGGGCAGTGCTTACTTTTATTTACTGGCATCTTTGTTTATTATCTTAACCCCAAAAGTAAGCACTGTGTGGATGTGTAAAATGAATTAATTTCATTCTGAGAGTTATTTCCTAATGTGAGAGAAGAAGAAATCATGAATGATAGCTTGCTGTGCTCTGACCTGCCTTTTTACTGTAGTTTCATAGATAAACAAAGAACTGTTCATCCAAAACACTCTCAACTGTCACTTTAGAGAACATAAATAAGATTCATCCATCCCTAAATCCACAGAACAAAACAATAAAACAAAGTGCTTTTCACTGCTGCTTGTTTAATGATGACCAAGATAGAGGGATGACACTGCCTGTAAGGTTATATGATGTACACTGAAACCACTTGCAGGGAGTCCTTTATCGTGGAAGTGATTGATTTAGGCTCTTGCTGTAATATTTAATTTGTGTTTTTGTAATGTGCATCAGTAGTCTGGCCAGCTCAGGTTCTTTCTATAGCCCCAACTCTGTAACATTTGCAGAATACATTTCTGGAATTTGTAGGGATTTATTCAGGAAAATACATCTAATTTCTGTGTCTTTCTTAGGGTGTGTGCTGCACAGAGTAAGATCCAGGTTAAGCAGAATAAATGAATTCTAATTGTTCTAGTTTGCATGACCTGCAGATGATTTTGTTCTTCAACAAGTTCATTCTTATCACAGTTATCCTGCTATTGCCTTTTTTTTTTTTTCTTTGAAACTTATTGCTGCCAGGAAATATAATAGATTTGTACTGAATATTGTCCTAGATTGATTTTTGCCTGGAAAAAGCCAGAGAAGTTGGTATTCTCATTCCTCTTAACCTTGGCTTGGGCTGATGGCTAACTTTTCCCTTACTCAGCAAGTTAGACTGGCAAAAGTAGAAGATGGGCCCATCTGTTGTTTGAAGGGGGAATAATGTTTAGAAGATGAAGACATGGCTTTGTAAAGAGAAAAGCAGGGAGATTGAAAGGTGAAATGATTCAGCTGTTGGCAAATGGAGGCTGCCTATCCAGTTTGCTGTGCCTGCCTTGTCAGTGTAGGCTTGTTAGCTGTTCATGGCAGATGTTTATGTGGCGCTGCATTTCCTCACCGCTGTAAGTTACAGTGACAACTGGTGTCAGTGGATACTGAGTTTGTGCTGGGAAATCCTGACTTGTATTGGGAGTCTTTTCTCAGGAAACCCAGATTATTTGCTCTAGCTTGTTGCATTGGCTGTACTGTTATTTACCCCATGTATGTGTTCAGTTGTGTTTTCATGTGTGACCTCATTGAGTTAAATTGCTTTGTATTAGTTTTATTTTCTATCTCTGGCTTTGCTATTGGCCTGAAGGTGGCAATGGCCACATAGCATCACCATTTTGTGCCTCAGTTTCCTCATGGGGAAATCAGGGAGGAGTACTCGCTTTCCTGGAACAACACTCTGACAAAACTTAGTGGAAGAGCTGACTCTCGCTGTTGTGTTTTATGGTTCTGCAGTGGTTCCCATTGTGCTGTGGATGATAGGTGACATTAGACTGATCCTATTGACATAATGACCAGGTACACATACTAATGGGTCAGTGTGTGTCCCTCAAGTCACAGAACAGCTTTTGGCTGTAGATATCATTCTTTTGCAGGAAGAATAAATAATAAAGTAGTGGACTGGTGGCTGAGCTCCGAGTGTCTCTCTGGAGTGTCTCTGCATTTTGTAAATCCTGAGCTGTGGGCTCTCTGTGCTGGGTTCCGTGAGGAGTTCAGGGCACTGCTCATTTGGTCTGTAAAAAGGCAAGTGCTTAAAATTGTCTCAATTCTGTACTTAAAGGATCAGAAGACATAGTTGGAGAAAAGCTGCTGTGGATCTCATGCTACTGAACACCTATTTAATTTCATTATCCTCAAGTTGATTATTTGCTTTGGAGGAGCAGAAGCAAGGAAGATAATATTTTATTCTTTTCGGTGTTTACAGAGGTTTTAATGAGTGGGTTTTAACAGCAACATTAAAATTTTATGCGTGTCTCCCTGCCATATTTCTGAGGCGGCGTGCTGTACATTTGAGCTTACCCTTTATTATAGACTTCATAGCTACAATGATCTGCTGTTATATGAGACTAAGCTGCTTTAAATTTCAGTTTTCAGGGTTGTTACAGCTGGGCAGTTATGTAGTAAGTGGTACCTGTATGTTTTGTCATCTCTGAACAAACGTATGTTTTGTGATTTGTATCCTTCTCAAAGAGAGGTTTGTCTTTGAGTAATAACATACGCTTACCTCTTTAATTTGTTTTCTCCTTGTAAAGAATGGCCTAGTCAAAATCAAAAAGTTCATAGAATTGTTTCTGAATCTCAAAGTACCCAGGATTTTAGCTTTTTGCCTTTTAAAATATTTTTCCTCTAAATTAATGTTACAGAATTGTCTATAACAAATGTACTTGAAAAAGCCATTGATACCTTTAAAATGGAATTAGCAGTTGCTAACCTCTTTCTATGTGTGTATATTTTTTGTTAATTATATGTTCATTGATCAGAAATCAGCAATACGTCCGTTAAAAAACTTCTAAATTAGACACCGATTGACAATTTCAACAAACAAGCCACATGGTAAAAGGCTATGAGCAGAAGCTGAGTTACTCCTTCGTGAGTAACTTCCATTGGCTTCCTTTAACGTAGAGTTCTTTAATGAACTGTGAACATTTGGCAGGTGATTAATGTGGAAGTGCTACAATATGAATGAGTCCCAGGAACACTTATTTTGGAAAAAGTAAAAAAGGAAAAGAAAATGGAAGAGAACAGCCAATTTCAGCTTCAGCATGCACAGTACACAAATTTTCCAGAATGACTGCAAAAATGAAGTGCCAAAGTGGACAGGTAGAGGTGTGACATGTGAGTTTACCAGCTTTTCAGAAACAGCAGAAGTAAAAACATCTGGAGTGCTAGTGCTTGATTTGGAACAGACGAATTAAAATTAACAAGAGAAAGAAACTAAAAAAGTCAGTCACAAGTGAACTCTTCAAGATGTGGAGAAGGTTTGAGGCCCAAACCACCTTCATATCACCTGTCAGGGAAGACTTTGAAATAGCCTCAAAAAGTTTAAATCACTGCACAATAGTGTGAATGTGAATACAAAATTAAAAAGTTAAATCACAGTGACTTTAAACTGAGACATGCATAAAGGCTTGCAATAATTGCATATCAGGTGAACCAGGAATGACTGAAACATTTTCAAGAGTGATCAGAGTGCAAATTTGTCTGTGTTCATTAGGAAAGTAGTTGATAGGATTCTTGCACCCACTTTTACAGTGGGCATCAGAGGTCATCCTCATGAAGCACAGGCACAGAAATCACAGAAGAACTGACAGAATGAAAAGCAATAAATCTTCAAACCCCTGTAGTCTTCCTTCTCCTAAAGGTGATTGTCAGATGACAGCTAAGCTGGGCCTCTGTACTAGAGTGCTGCTGCTGCTGCTGTCTGTTCCTGTGGCTGTCGTGTAAACTTCTAGTGCCAGGTGATAAACAGCATCGAGGCAGCAGAGATGTTTATCTGGAGAGTTTTAGTGGCAGTCTTGTTCACTGGTAAACAAGGATGTGAGGCACAAAACAGGCAAGCCTAATCCACTGCATAGTGCTTTATATGAGTAGACAGTCAGACTTCTTCATGTGATGTGCCTTCAAGTCCTGTTTGCTCTTTGCCCTCGGACACTCGTGTATTGTCAATATTGTTGAGACCAAATCTATGAAAGCATTTATGGTTGTATCACAACTTACCTGCTGTCACAGGAAGCTCCTGTTGTTGTTACTGTTATTATTGCTGCTTTTATGATTGTTGCGTTTTGTTCCTGTGTGCAACAATCTGGCCCACTGAGTTTTGGCAGCCTGTCTGCTCAGTCCAACATTACCCAGTCAAGTTTTCAAGGATGTAAAAGAGCTTGCTAAATACAGTTTGAATATACAAATGTTCTTTTCTACCAGTTAACATAAAGCCACAAGTAATGTAGCCTGTGAAGCCATTTCAATGTATGGTTATGAATAAATACCTGACTGTGATGCTGAAGTGTAAATATTTCAAAGTAAGCCTAATACTTAGGGTGCAGTCTCACTCATGTTATTACAACATATTTGGTATGTCAGTAAAGAACTGCTTTTTGAAGGTATTGCAAATTGTAGATGTACTGTTTTCTAGTCTTCTCTGTTTTCAAGTAAGTATTATAATTCTTATTTTACAATAGACTAAAGATGAACATGTGAGAATCTCAGAGCATTAACCACTGTGCTGAAGGCTGATGAGAAGGTTGATACCAGTCCTCCATTACTGTAATGAGTATTGTCTTCAGTGCATTTATTTATTTCCAACAGGGACCTCATCCCAGTGCATTGTGTGTAAGGAGGTGAAAAAGGTTTTCAGAGTTTCTAATGCACCCAGGTGAACATTAGAGACATGGTGTCATGGCATGATTAATGTGACAGCTGATCCTGTCTGACCAAAGCAGCGCTGGCTCTTTGTTGCATCAACTGCGACTCTGCTTTATCATCAGGCCTGGTAATACTCTGCAGCAAAATTTGCTTGCCACAACAGCACAGAAGCTTCAGAAAGGATGTGGTCCTGCAGATCAAAGCAGGCTGGTAATTGCACTTGTCTGTTCTGTGTTTACCTGTGTCAGCTCCAAATTACTTCCAGTCTCACATCTGAATGGCTTTTTTTTTTTTGTGATTGTATCGGTGGATTGACCTTGCTTTTATTTCCTGGCAGACACATATCCCTGGCCCTAGAAGTAATATTCCTTGATATCAACTGTTTTCCACCCAAGGTGAACTTGTAACAGTCTGTCTCCATATATTGTGTTTTTCATGTGAAGATCTGCCCAGTTAATCTCTGCTGGTGAATATTGTACAGGGAATCACTCTTTAAAATTATTTCTCATTTTCCTTTGAGAGATAGCGATGAAAATACGCTTCCCTGTTTTCTAACTGGCCAGCACACTTCGTCCAACTTCACTTTCAAAAGAGAAATAGTGTTTTAATCTAACAGAAAATAATTTGCAAAAATACTTACTTTAAAAGGGACAGACATTTCATAATTTTTTGAGTGATATGACACTAAGGTCAGTGGGAGACTTCTTTTATTTGGGGCTCTCAAACATCTTTCTCCTTTATTTCAGGTAAATGGAGAGTATATGTTTGATTTCTTCCTCACTCTTATCTCTTTTTGCTGTTGCAGCTTGTGTGCTTTAAATTTCCTGCCACATGAATATTCTTTATGCTAATTTTTTTCTTAGCTTCTTTGTAAAGATTGTTTTCCTAGTCTCATATCCCTCTTTTGATGGATATAAAGAGTGTATTTTGCATATTTGAAAGTAACTGTGGGGCTTAAATAAAGAGCCCATATAGTGATCAGAAAGCTCCAGGTAAAAACATCTCCAAATAGTCTGCGTTGCTGATACTAACTTATCCATCAGGAGTGCCTTCTCATGGACAATATTTAGCTGGATTGACTCCATGCTCTGTGCTCACTCATGGGAGACAAATCAGGAAGATTGCTGCTTGCTGTAGACATTCCTGATTTTCTGGTGAAGAACATTCTTGCACTACAGAACCGTCATGGTAATTTTTTCCAGCTACACCAAAAGAGGACAACCAGAGGATTAGGCCCAGCCTGGATTTATGAAAGGCAGGTCCTGCTTGAACAGCCTGATCTCCTTCAATGCCCAGGTGACCACGCTAGTGCACGGGGGCCGGCTGTGGGTGTTGTGTGCCCGGAGTTCACAGACATCCCTGCCAGGGACTGCAGGGCCGGCTGTGAGGGTTGTGTGCCCAGAGCTCACAGACACCCCTGCCAGGGACTGCGGGGCTGGCTGTGGGTGTTGTGTGCCCGGAGTTCACAGACACCCCTGCCAGGGACTGCGGGGCNCTGGTGGCAGGGCTGACTGTGGGCGTTGTGTGCCCGGAGCTCACAGACACCCCTGCCAGGGACTCCTGAGCGTGCTGGTGGCGGGGCTGGCTGCTCTCAGCCCGGGCAGCGCAGTTTGCTGGGCTGATGGCCGGGCCCCGGGCGCGCTGCGGGTGGATGGAGCTGCATCCGCTGGGCCTGCAGCAGGGCTGCTCCCCAGGGCTCAATGCTTGCTGTCCTCAGTGGTGATCTGGACAGGGCATCGAGGGCACGCTCACGCCGCTGGCAGATGACACCGAGCTGGGTGGCCGTGTCGATCTTCTGGAGGTCCGGAAGGCTCTGCAGAGGGATCTGCACTGGCGGCATCCACGGGCCGAGGGGTGGGAGGTTCAAGCGGGCCTGCCCGTGGGTCACAGCAGCCTCCTGCAGCTCCAGGCTGGGCAGAGGGGCTGGGAGGCAGCAGGAGAGGCCCTGGGGGCGCTGGTGGCAGAGGCTGAGCATGGACCCAGGTGTGCCCGGGGGGCAACAAGGCCGGGGCACCTGGGCCATCTCTGTCCCAGAAGGTGTTGAAAAGGTGTGCGTATATGTGGCACTTAGGGACATGGGTTGCTGGTAGGCTTGGTAGTGCTGATTGAATGTTTGGACTTGATGATCTTAAAGGTATTTTCCAAGGTAAACGTTTCAGTGATTCCATATTTCTCCTGTGCCAGGCCCTAGATCTGCTTGATGTTATCTGCCAGCCGCAGTCTGAGCACAGTGATCTCCCTTCTCTTGCACTGTGTGGCTTGGAGGATTCCCGGTATTGCAGAGAGACCCTGAGAAGGATGTGTTTGCAATTCTGCATGGCAGAAGGCACAGCAGAGTGATTGAAACTGGGCTTTAACTCTTAAGATGGGACTTTAGTAGTGTTTGAAGCTGGAGTTCTGACCGGGCTGTAACTATGTGACACAAACTTACCCACAAAGCTCTTCCTGGTAAAATTATTTGCAATGCAAATATGTGTTTGGGTACTGAGTACTGTCTTTGCTCAGTGTGTGTTCTGTTTCTGGCGACAAGCTCTTTGGGGAAGATGCGAAATGACTGTAAACAAAGGACTTTGAAGTTCATCTCCAGCCTCTCTGATCACTAGGGGTAGCTGTTCTTCGGTGTTCCATTATCGAGAGCTCCCTTGATCTGGGAGAATGTGGCAAAGAATCATTAGCTGGCATGGCACAGATAACAGGCATCGCTGTATTTCTAGGGCCGTGTCATGTGAGATATGTATTAATGAGAGACTAATTGATGACAAGGTGTAGTTTCCAAAAGCATTTGACTAATCCAGGTTTTATTTAAGATATAAAGAATAAAAGGGACTGAATCTAAACATAGTCTCGAGCAGAATCTGCAAAGGTTTATAGATTTTATATTGTTCAACTAAAGGATACCTAGGTATTTTTTAGCACAGTGTTTTGTAGTCTCCAGATAGGAAATGTATTTTACAACTCAGTGATCTTGATTTACAATTAAATCAAGTTGTCTTCATTGAGCCTTAGGTGAATGAGACTCTTGTTAGCAAAACAAAGAACAAAAGTTTAGAATTTTCTGGCATGTGTCCAGAAACTGAAGAGCTTTTTAGAGTGTATTAGAAATGGGGTGAGTAGTCTCAAAACTTTTGGAGGCGAATTCTTACTGAGGTCACATATGATACTTAGAATCCTTTGTAGGAACCACCAGCTTTTAGAGTTTCAGTCTGAGTCTTCTGTGCTTGCTCCTGTCACTTTACCGTACATGGTGCTAAGGAGGGGAGTTTAAATTAGAAGCATTTTTCTGTTTATCAACATTTCCTATTAATTTAAATACAAATTCCAGGAGTGGTACCAGTGTTGTTTGTGCTCTAAATAGGTGCATGTTGTTCACACCTATAATTTAGGATATTTTCTGGCTTATTAATCAATGCATTGAATCAGAAATTAGTCTCATTTAAGTGTGGATTAAAAATTGGATCAATCTTTTCTTACACTTCACCTGTTTCAACAGTGTATATATCATTATGCAGCAAGGAGTATGACCCATCTTTTGTGGAAGCTGTGGTGTAGTGGGTGGGAGTCACAGGACACCAATTCCTAATGAGAGAGGACTAACTATAGCTAACTATAGAGGATGCTCACTGCTTCTGTAACAGCAGAAGCATATTTTTAACAAAGATTTTGTTTCTTGAACTTCATTCTTTCTCCCAAAAGGTGGGGGCAAAACCTGCTTGATAAAGCCCTGCTTTTCAAGTCCACATTGCTCTCTAATCAACAAGTAAACCCATTTACAGTTACAGATATTGTCTTCTGAGCTCCTGTCTGAGATGCCATTCTGCCACAGCTCGTTCCTGTTCAACTCTCCCTTTTCCATCACTAAACTTATTCCCAAGGTGGGAAGCTGTTTGTTTGCTGCCACAGCCTCAGTCGATCTGGACCTTTCTTTTATGGCAGTGTCTCTTCATAGCAGGCTTGAAATGGGCAGGGCACTTGCTTCTCAGTGATGATGTGGTTTTTGATTCTCATCAGTCCTTTCTAAGTTCCAAAATGGCAGTGTTGTATGAAGACAACCTCCAAAAATTTAAAGTTACCGAGAACTGGTGGTTCCTGTTGTTCTCTGCCCCATGTTGAATGTTCATTGATGCTGGAATTGAGTTCCTGGATTTTTGTTTCATTACTGATTTCCATCATATATCATTTAGAGCCCCTGAGTATGCTTCTCTTTGATACTTCAATTATATATGAAAATGAAAGCAAAGTGCTGTTTGTGCTGCTCAGAAGCTTGCTCTTATTTTCCTTTTTTTTAGCTTTATCAGCAAGGTTGTGTACAGTGTATTGAGGTTTACCAGCTCTTTCAACTAATGCATTGAACCTTTCAGTTTTGTTGTCTTGGTTTTATTTAGGCTCAGGTTACAGGTAAAATTTGAGTGTATTTATCTTTCAAAATAATATTGGATGGCATTAGGTTGGATCATGGTTTAGTGGATGAAATTTGTTAAAAGCATAGCACTTGTATATTGCACATTTCCCAACCTTGTGATTGCTACCGAACTACTTTTAAAACTGTTCAGAATGCAGAATTAAAAGTGCAACATTTTCAGTAAATGCCATACTTAATATATAGCGTGATAAGCAGTTAAAGATATTTTCCATAACATGGGACCTTTATTTTCTTTTCGCACGAGGACTAAGTGGATATTACAGTGTGTTTCCTTCAGCCTATTTATCTCCCCATGCACATATTTCTGCTGGCACTCAGGTAGTGTCTGCTGCTTGCTGCAAAAACAGCCACAAAGTGAACTGAGCTCGAAGCATCTTTTTTTGAACTTCTGCAGAATATGTGTGCACTCATGTGTTCTGAACAAAACCTGTACTTTAAGCTTTTGCAGGCACTACAGGAACCTTCTTCCTCTGAAAATTTCTTGGAACATGGATAAGAATACCTAGAGGCTCTCGGTACATGTTGCCCATACGTTGTCAGGGACTTCTCAGAGCACTGCTCTTGTGCTACTTATGGTAGATTTAACAGGCGTGTTTTAAAAGTTGGTTTGTCCTGGTCCCTATAGCTTCTATCTCCCAGTATTGCTTAAAATTTGGCTAATTTAAAAGAGACAATGCTTTTTTTTGCTTTTTCTTTACATGCCTGCAAATGCCATGGGATTACCATGATGGTTTAATGCAAGCACATTCTGTTGGACATCTGTCAGCTTTTGGGTTTGGACTTGGCCAGTATGGGAGAATGATCCTGTTTGACTGCATAATTTACAACACAAAATTCCTTTCTCCTTTTTCTCGGGGTGGTGTAAATCAGACATAGCTCCAGTGCCCTGCTGCTCTGTCTGCTGCTCTCCTCTCCTGATCACTCAGGGCACAAGTAGTTGTGCTGAGAGATTTGATGGGATTCTCCCAAAGCCAGAGAATCTTCTGGTTGGCGCCTGCTCTGCTAATACAGGCTTAATGTCTTTAGGCGAGGAGAAGTACTGGGCAGGGGTCGTGGTATATCCAGTTATTGCCACCTTCTGGCTTCAGTGGTGTGCTTCCCTGGCTTGGCTGAACTGTCAGAGTTCAGCTGGGTGGCATGTGAGGAGCCAAGTGTTTCTGAGCCTGGGTTAGCAGAAAGACCATCGGGAAGCATGGAGGCTTTTCTCAGCCAAGTTGCACTGCTCAGCCTGGCTGAATTATGTGCCAAGATGGATGAGCCTTCAACTTCATGGCTGTTGGGCCTGAGTGGGTTTGGTTTCCTCAGCTCAGTACCTTGGGTTTAGGTTATGTGTGCCTCCAGCAGCTCTTATGTGTTAGTGCCCACCTGAGGTTTCCTGAGTGTAGCAAAAACGTGTGTTATATTTAATTTGCTGTTGTTATGGATGAGTGTAGAAGTGTAGCAGTAACCTTAAAAAAATAATGAGCTGGAGTTTGACAGTCTTAAGCAAGCAAAACTAAACCCTGGTTCTGCAAACTCATTTCAGTTCCAAGTATCCTTCTCTCTCATGCCTTCTGAGTAGGAAACAACTCTTCCATAATTCATAATTTAATTTCTTTTTTGTAATTACAGAAGAAACCTTGCCTGGAATATTTGCTTTGCCTTTTCTGCTTAGCTTTCCCATTCTCATTCTTTTATGATTTTGATTTTCCTCTTATTAATGTTCTTTGCAGACACAGTGCCACATCAGCTTTAAGTAATATGGGTTACTACAGCATACATTCTCTTTCTCTAATAAGAACAATCTGATATAATGCCTTTTCATGTACAGTTGCTCTTGTGTTTTTTTGGATTCCATTAATGTGGTTTTGTTCAAGGATTATTTTTACTTGTTTTTTAATATATAATATTGTCATATAATTGAAGATTTATTTTGTCTACTTTGGAATTAAAAAGAAACATATGGCACCTTTGAATATCCCTGAAAAACAGGAGTTTAAATGTATACTTTACGTGTGAAAATTTTAGTAAGTTAACAAAGGAATAGTAAGTTAACAAAGGAAGTTTCCAGCCTTTGTTTTTAGGCAATGCTTGTTGTGACAGTCTGGAAGCATGGCACTCTGAAGTCTCTTACATATAGCAAGTGCATTTGAAAGTGTATTTATTTACATATAAAAGATGATGCCAAATTGAAGTTACACTTCCAGCACTGGGCCTTTTAATGTGTTTTATACTTTTGTAAAGGATTGATAAATGAAGTGATTCCAATCCTCTCTCCCCCACTAACAGACATAAAATTCTCCTTGTGATTTTAGAATAGGGAGGTCAGGATATCTTTTGGTGGAAGTGGAGTCGAGAGGAGGGGTTACAGAAGAGGGCTTCCATTCTGCTATACTGTTCCTAGTAAGATAGCAAGTAATTTTATTCATGGAAGTCTGAAGTAAAATAGATATATCTGGTAAGTATTACATTATCTTCATTCTCAGAATTATGTTCCCATTTCTACTATATGCTAAAGTCTCTTTTCATGGAAGTTACTAACAGTGTTTGTGTATAAAATTAATATAAAATTGGCTTTTTAAATTTTGGAATGCTTAACCATGGCTCTCAAGTATGGTAAGTTGAGAGGTTTGTACACTTGGTGTTTTTAGTCTCTCATCAGATCAGCCTGCAGTTTTGGTAGCTCTTTCAGTCCAGAGTGGGTTTATCATGTAAGCTAAATAGTCTGACATATTCATCTGTATTTATTTTTGCAGATGTGTGTGTGAGGGTTGTGATGTGTCTGAAGAGTGTCTGTGCGTGTGAAGAAATGCAGAGATGCATGTACAGCCCTAGCAGCAGCTCTTGCAGCAGCAGGAGCATGGTGAGATGAGGAGGGTTCCTGCAGCAGGGCGCCCGCAGCAGTGAAACGCGCGCTGGGCACTGCTGCAGGGGCAGGGATCCCTTCTGTCCGAGCTTCACTGTGGGCAGTCTGCCCCACGGCTCCCCAGAGGGCTCTGAGCATGGCAAGCTGAGCCCGCTGAGCTGCTGCCAGGGGCTGTCCTGCACCACCTAGAGCCTCTTGCAGTCCTCCCTGGCATCTGGGACGGCAGCTCTGCATGGCTGCTGGGTGCCACCTGCAGCTCCTCTGGCACTCCATTAAATGCCACGGGCCCTGGGAGGAACCAGGAGGTGACTGGCTTTTGGCAGGGTGGCACCTCAGCGGTTATGTGAGAAACTTCAAAACTATCTGCCAGCTAATAAATGAAAGTGGTAACTGGCGGCCCCTGCTAAAACAAGCGCAAGCGCTTGCAAAGAATAAAGGAGACTTCCTTAGCAGTAAAATGTCGTTGAAGTGGCAGTGTGGGTGGGCTTTGCCTCCGGGCTGCCCTTGGTTACTCCTGTTAAAGCACCCATGGAGTGCTGAGAGTCACTGCAGTGGTGGTGAGAGGGAGATGCCAGAGCAGACACTGCACCCATGGAGGGCTGAGAGTCACTGCAGTGATGGTGAGAGGGAGGTGCCAGAGCAGACACTGCTCCCATGGAGGGCTGAGAGTCACTGCAGTGATGGTGAGGGGCAGGGAGGGAGGTCCCAGAGCAGACACTGCTCCCATGGAGTGCTGAGAGTCACTGCAGTGATGGTGAGAGGGAGATCCCAGAGCAGACACTGCTCCCATGGAGGGCTGAGAGTCCCTGCGGTGGTGGTGGGTGAGGGGCAGGGAGGGACGTCCCAGAGCAGACACTGCTCCC